>JAHHFK020005809.1:0-289382 GCA_024533555.2 Aedes koreicus | reverse complement strand
AACCTTTTCAGCTCCACGGCCCCTTTTGTAAACAATTGGATGTCTCGCGGCCCCCTGGAAAGTACCGTGAATAAATTTCGTTGAGATAAATAAAAACAATTGATTTGATCTGTTACTGTTAGATATTCGTTTTATTTCAAAATAACATGTCAATAACAGGAAACAACTGATTCAGTGCGATTGTTGCACCTGCTTTTGAGCAACTAGTTTCGTAATACGGGGCTGTGTTTGCGACAATGCCAATCTCATATCATCCTCAACGTTCAATCTGTTTCTGGTCTTGGTCTTTATTTGGAGAAGAGTTGAAAATCCGCTCTCGCAGAGGTACGTAGAAGCAAACGGGACAAGGATCTTCAATGCCAGCAAAGCAACTTTGGGATACGACTCGTACATGATACACCAGAACTGGTTCAAATCTTTTCACGGAACAAATCACGAGATGAGGAATCATTTCTCAGGTCCAAATATTCGTCCTGTATTTCGTCAGGAAGACTAGCCACATCCAGCGAAGAAGAAAACGGATTCCGGACTAAAGCAGCATCTTCTTGCGTTAGCTCAGGGAAGTAGCGCTCAAATTGTTCATCCAGCGAGTCAAGATGAGAAATAATTTCTGATTCCAAAACCGAATCCAGCTCGTTCGCTCCTTTGTCAGTCGTACTGCTGAGCCTATCGAACATGGCAACATTTCCAGAACTAACCTTTCGGCGCCAGTTTTTAAGCTTTGCCACGAATGCTTGAAGGTTGTCTTGAAAGTGAATTAGATTGGTTTGCTTTCCCTGTAGCTTCAAGTTCAGTGAATTCAGATGTTCAAAAATATCTGCTAGGTAAGCAAGGCGCATGTGCCAACCATCGTCACTGAAATTAGCAAGCAAGTCGTTTTTCCCTTGATTTTCCAAAAACATTTTGATCTCGTCCTTCAATTCAAAAACTCGGTTGAGAACATTCCCTTTCGACAACCAGCGCACGGCAGTGTAGAAAAGAAGAACCTCATGATCTGCATTCATTTCTTTGCAGAGTTCTTTGAATAAACGAGTGTTTAGAGCCCCAGATTTAACATAGTTCACTATTTTGATGACCGAATCAAGTACCTTTAACAATGGTTCCGGCAGGGTCTTGCTGGCAAGGGCATATCGATGAATCATGCAATGAATACCTTTGGCGTGTGGAGCAAGGTCTTTGACCTTTTTTTGAAATCCTGATTTCTTACCAAGCATTGCTGGAGCGCCATCGGTGCAAACTCCACCGACTTTTTCCCACTGTAAGCCACCCGATTCAAAAAATGTCTTGATTTTAGCCATAATATCATCACTTTTGGTAGTAGTTTCCAAATCGCTACAGAAAAGAAACTCTTCCTTCAAATCGCCAGAGTTAACGTACTTCACAAATACCATAAGTTGCGCACATGAGCTGACATCCGTAGATTCGTCCAGTTGAATTGCAAACAAAGGGGATTGCTTGATTTCTTCCAAAATTTGCACTTTAACATCTTCGGACATATCGGCGATTCGTCTTTGAACGGTGTTGTCCGACAGTGAGACTTGCCGCATTTTGGCCGCACTTGCTTCCCCAAGAACTAAACTCACCATTTTCAGCATGCTGGGCTTGATGAGAGTTTCTCCGATTGTGTGTGGTTTTTTGTTTTTCGCAATTTCCAATGCCTCATATGATGCCTGCACAACTGCAGTACTTTGTTGTTGGATGCTACCTGTAGCATCCAATCGCTGCCGTTTGAGGCCAGCTTCATGGCGTCGAAAAAATGCCACATCCTTGGTGTTATGCTCGGAATGTTTCGTGTCCAAATGTCGCTTCAGTTTTGACGGTTTCATAGCTTCAACACTCAACACAACGTTACACAATACACACTGTGGTTTATCGACTCCATTAACCGTAAGTATCGTAAATCCGTACTTAATGTATTCTTCGGAATACTTTCTTTTCTTCTCCATGTCTGCGACTACCTGCGATAAATCGTTAATTTTTAGTTCTTTTTACGTTCCATGTTTATTTTTATTTTCAAGGCTAAATTACCGATTCAAATTTGGTTTTTGCGGAAATAATCTCTCTTTTTAATCCCCCCCCAAAAACAAAAAACAAAATCTGCCAGCAACCATTTTAGTTCCGAAAATTTTAAATCGTGCAGTCAATTGATGTGACTCGACCCATGAATGGCTACACTTCGTTGTACAGAGGGACAGAGCAAGAGATGCTCATTCATTGCTGCCACTTTTTGACGTTTGATCGTCTTTCTCAATCTAGCACACATGAATTAGTGATGGTTTGTTTTCCGTCTGCCACTAATCTGTTTCCCTCTTGCTCTCAGTTCTTCGTTTAAGATCGTGCAGTAGTGTGCTCCGATTGAAGGCCAAAATACTCAATTGACTTGCTTGTTGTGTTGGGAGTGTTGCTCTCGCGGCAGAGAGCCGACGCATAAAACAGAAAACTATTTGTCTCTTTTTCTCCCTGTTCGAGAGTTGCAGACGTTGCAGTCGGAAAACAAGTGCTGTCAGACAGTACACGGAGACAAAAAGATAACCATTCTTGTTTAACTTTTTACACTTTCAACTAAAATGGGACTTGTCAAACTTTTCAAAAAGGCGTATTACTAAACTAGCGGAAAAAGATTAAATTTTTGTTTAAAAAACCAAGACCTTCGCGGCCCCCCTGAGAGGGCTTCGCGGCCCCCCTGTCGGCCGCGGACCACCGGTTGGGAAACCCCTTATCTACGTACACCACTTAATTGTTGTTGGTTTTTTTTTGTTTTTTTTTTTATTATTAATTTATTTTTAATATAATAAATTACAATGATCGTGTTTGTTGAGCCGCCCAACAGTATATAAAAATATAAAAAAAAAAAAAATTTGTTTTGTGTTTATATTTTTTTTTTTTTTTTTATAATAGTAATATTGTTTTTGTTGTGATCAAAACAATAAAAAAAAAAAAATAAGATGTTCTCTTCACTTTCCCCTCACGTTCTTACCCCCCCTACCATCTATTCCATTTACCAACAACCCATGTAAATTCTACCACCATGCTGTTTAATTGTCGACTAATTCGCTGATTTTGAAAATATGAAATAAAATAATAATGAAATAATACATTTGATTATTTACTGTCAATGTTTGCAACAACCATGCACAAAGCAATGATTAGATTAAACTACTTCTGAGTTTCATGATTTAACAAGAGGAAAGTTGAATAAAATACGCAAGGAGCGGAAGGCAGCAAGGGTGATACGGGCACCGCTCACAGTAGGCCGAATGAACGGATGAATTTTTCGATGAGCTGCTGGTGTTCGTGACCACACAGATATGTTTCGCAAAATGGCTTGTCGATTGTCAATTGCAATCAATCCGGCTGCACTTTTTCTTCCTTAAAAAAACACTCGTCCTACAAATGAAATTTAGAATTTCAAAGAAACTTCAATAAAACGGGAAGGAAACGAACTTTACTGCTGCTGAATTACAATTTTATGAATGCCACCCATAACGTTGCTGTGGATTAAACACCGTCGCTACGTTGGGTTATCATTTAGGCCAATATATGGTACACCTTAACGGCTAATTAAGGAACAAGCTTGGCAGAAACCGGTGCACTAGATAGCACATTTTATTTAAATGATAAAATGCAAATTAAGAATTTTAAATTTATTTTTACTTACCCTTCGATTTTAAGTCACCCAGATTAAAATTAAGAACTGAATTAATTTTTCGTAACTTATACATAGCTATACGGCAGCACAATTAATCATCAATTAAAAGACAGATTTGAGCAATAAAAAATGAAAAAAGTGCCACTTAATTATTACGGCCTGTGCCAACAAATAATGTGTGATCAGCATTAAAAATTTAGGAATGAGCAAAAATAGATGCGAAATGATCTTTGGATAATCTAATTGTGACCGGTAAATCTTACAAATAAAGCAACAGCTATTAGTATATGTGCCAATAAATATGGCTTGATTTCCGCCAAATGATGTTCTTTGAGCACTAAACTACTCTCATATGTCTTGGATTTTTATTTGATTTCCCCATAAAAATAGTAAAATGAGCAATATATAACTGAATAACCACAATAAAAAAAAACTCATATATCCTAGGTAGCAGATACAGTTACCCATCTTTAAACTTAAAAATAATTTGATATCGTGAAAACTTTCTCATGAAATATTCAAAAACACCATTTAAAAACTGAATGGGTTCCAGAGAGCAGAAAATAAATGCAGGAAAAAAAATGGGAATGAGCCATAAAAAGTTGTGATGTGTTTTAGGACAAATACAAAAACTTCATATGGAAGAGGTAAAATGAGCAATGAATATTCAATAGTGCGCAATAGACAATGATATTTTTGCAAATGGACTAATGAACGTATATATTCCAAATAAGAGTTTTTGAGCTTCTGCAATTGATATTTTTATCAAATGATATGTTGAGTTTACCAATAACTATAAGACTGCCGCTTGAATGGAAAAAATATTGTTGGTAAGGATGATCATTTAATGTGGTCACTACTTATAAATACGGTTGAAAAATGTATCCATGCCAAGCGAAAGTACAAAAATCAACCTGTGATAATTTTGAAATGGTTATCAAACCATTACGATCTACGGTGGAGTGCAAATGGAAGACGGAACGTGGAGGAGGCGAATGAACCACGAATTGCACCAGTTGCTGGGAGAACCTCCTATCGTACAAATTGCAAAAATCGGTCGACTACGATGGGTTGGGCATGTCGTAAAAATGTCGGACGACAGCCCTGTGAAAATGGTTCTCGAAAACGAACCGACAGGTACAAGAAGAAGAGGCGCGCAACGAGCAAGGTGGATTGATCATGTAGAAGGCGACCTTCGGACCCTCCGCAGACAGCGAGGCTGGCGAGGTACAGCCATGGACCGATTACAATGGAAACAACTTCTGTGTACAGCAGAAATTGCAGAAGGCCGGCTTAGTCTGATTGGTAAGGTAAGGTCAGTTATTTATTGCTCATTTTACTATTTTTATGGGAAAATCAAATAAAAATCCAAGACATATGCGAGTAGTTTAGTGCTCAAATAACATCATTTGGCGGAAATCAAGCCATACTTATTTGCACATATACTAATAGCTGTTGCTTTATTTGACAGATTTTCCGGTCACAATTAGATTATCCAAAGATCATTTCTCATCTATTATTGCTCATTACTAAATTTGTAATGCTGATCACACATTATTTGTTGGCACAGGTCGTAATAATTTAGTGGCACTTCTATCCTTTTTTGGTGCTTTTTCTGAATTAATAAGTGCTGGTAAATATTTAAGTCATAGCTATACTGATATAGAAATCATACATTTGGTAAACAACATTAAACGATTGGCAACAAACATGGATAGGGTTATTTCGTCCGTAGTGCGAACTCCGTAAAACTCGTTCTGGAGCATTGAAACGAAGGGTTCAGAGCAGTTAATACTATTCTAAAGCAAATTGAAAACGAAAAGTCTTTGCATAAAGGTTCTCCTACCCCATCTTGAATAGATATTGATGAGTGTACAGCGGTGCTCATAAAGTGGCAGTTGGAGTTTCGCCATGGAAATTTACGAAGCGCAAATCTGAATGCCTTCTGTACTCGTTTATTTTGCCCGGCATGATATGGAGTCCATACAACAACGCCATACTCCAACATTCTTTGGACCAATTCGATGTACAATGTTTTGAGGTAATACACGGCGTTGAGGTCCAGAGCGTTGCGTTTCGCGATGCCTTAAACAGCATACACTTATCATCTTCACGCACTTGTCAAACTTCGATCCACGAGCTTGAATTTCATGCATCATCAGATTCCGCAGACAGTGCACTGAGCACTGAGCACTGAGTGCTGCGCACTGAGCACTGAGCACTGAGCACTGAGCACTAAGTACTGAGTGCTGAGCACTGAGTGCTGAGCACTGAGCACTGAGTACAGAGCACTGAGCACTGAACACTGAGCACTGAGCACTGAGTGCTGAGCACTGAGCACTGAGCACTGAGCACTGAGCACAGAGTGCTGAGCACTGAGCACTGAGCACTGAGTGCTAAGCACTGAGTGCTAAGCACTGAGTGCTGAGCACTGAGCACTGAGCACTGAGCATTGAGCACTGAGCTCTGAGTGCTAAGCACTGAGTGCTAGGCACTGAGTACTGAGCACTGAGCACTGAGCACTGAGAGCTGAGCACTGAGCACTGAGCACTGAGCACTGAGCACTGAGCACTGAGCACTGACCACTGAGTGCTGAGCATGAGTGTTGAACACTGGGCACTGAGCACTGAGCACTGAGTGCTGAGCACTGAGCACTGAGCACTGAGTACTGAGCACTGAGCACTGAGTGCTGAGCACTGAGCACTGAGTGCTGAGCACTGATCACTGAGCACTGAGCACTGAGCAATGAGCACTGAGCACTGAGTGCTGAGCACTGACCACTGACCACTGAGCACTGAGCACTGAGCACTGAGCACTGAGCACTGAGCACTGAGCACTGAGTACTGAGCACTGAGTACTGAGCACTGAGCACTGAGCACTGCTGAGCACTGAGCACTGAGCACTGAGCACTGAGCACTGAGCACTGAGCACTGAGCACTGAGCACTGAGCACTGAGCACTGAGCACTAAGCACGATGCTTTTATCCCTCGTTTGTATGACAGCAATTCACAGGAATAAAAATAGTGAAAATTGATTCGTTAGCGGTTTTTAGCTCGTTGAAGTGAGCAGAACAAGCGGTTGCAAAAAGCAGTCACTTGCTGGACAAATTCACCACAAAACCACTCTTTGAATAGCACGCTGTTCATCCAAACATTTTTGTGTATTACACAGGTAACTTCTTAGGGTTTTTAGCACTCGAGGTCTCTGAGACAGGGTCCTACATCGTCGACGCATTAAAATGAAAATGAATCGCTTTTGTATTCATTTCACTACACCTCAATTAGCTTTCGTGCAGTGAATGAATCTTACTTTCACCGATTCTCTCCTTATTCACTTCCTGTCAAATGTGAGTAAGCTTAAATTCATTTGCGATCTAGCCACCGGCGTTTCAATTGAAATTCAAGCTTGTTTCAAACGACGTGGTGAACGACCGTGAATCAACTTCGATAAAATTGATTTGATTTCATCCCCACACCCGAGCAGTCGTTGGTGAACCAAACATGCGTGCCATTGTTGCTAGAAGTATTGTCATTTGACGATGCACGCATTGCTGTAACTTTGCTCGACAAAAAGCTCCCCGAGCTGGAAAACGCTTTTCTGTTTGATACTGCGGAGACATATTGAAATTACATTTGTTGCATTTGAGCTGTGAACACAACAGGGATCGCATGAAAGCGACATATATATCAGCAATTTCATTAATCATTTCATAAAATGGTTGATTATTGTTTTCGATGCTACAATTAATTTATCTGATGGCACTGATTCTAGTCTTATAAATAATGAATACCTCAGAAATGAAATTCATGCACGTTCATTCATGAATTTCAATTGTCCTGCTTCATACTAGTTTGACACCGAAGGCTGAAATAAACACCGATGAATGAAAAGCTTAGTCGAAACTGTTTGTTTAAAGATTGTTTTGCTGATGCTGACTAAGAGGTGGCTGTCAAAAGAAGATATTGTGTTTCAATTGAAAGGGATGAATGTTAAGTTCATCGTCCCATGACGATTTTCAATTGAAATTGAAATTGTATGACCCTGGTCTGAGACTTTCCAATATACATCAAGGGCAGTTTCAAAGACCCATCCATGATACAAAATTGCAATGTAACTCTTTCTTTGTTGATTTTGTAGCCAGGGTAATATCTAGCATTATTATCAACAAATGCTTTTGTTGAGGTACTCTTGAAAATCAACCTTATTTTCGTCGGCATTGAATATCTAACACGGGGACATATCTTTATCCTGAATCGGTGCAGCGATTTCTTTTAGTATATTGTTCAACAACTGGCACGATGCTGGACAATTTTTCGGCATTAATTTTCAGTAAGCGAATGCCGTTACGTTTGGTAAACCTCTAAACATACCTCGGCAGCCTTCTTCAACTTTCAAGTCAGTTATTTCTTACTACGCTTTGGAAGGCCAAAAAGAATATATTAAGTACCGCACAATTAATCTTCATTAATTAAACTTTTATTCACTGTCATAATTTGGTGCAAAACACATGCTACTTCAATGTGCATAAACGAATTTGGGGTACTAACATGTGCCAAAACTGACTCACTTACCACGCAAAGATAGAACTTAATAAATATTGCATTACAAAATCATCAAACGGTTAGAGCTTTCTACAAATTTAAGTCCGCATACGTTGTCTTTGCCGTATAAAGTTTTGCCGACAATCAGCTAACAAATTTACTAACCGAAAGATAAATCCAAATAATTACCTAGATAACTTTTGTGTTGTTATCATTTAAGCTGTTTCATGTTGTTGATAACACACAATAGATGTAAACAGACCAATATTTGGTGAGAAGTCTTATCAGCTATGCCAATTTGTATACATTTTGCTAAAATCCATTGCTATGTCAGCATCATGTGTATCAGTGCTTATGTAATCAAGGTGTTAACCACTTTTGTGTTACTTCTGATGGGCTTGGGAAAAACGGAAATGAGAAAACAGAAAAGCTGCCAATCAAAAGCACCAAGCAAAAGAATTCCTGCGTAGACAACACAAACAGGACCCACCCCCATTGAAAATTTGACGGATGAACATCCTACCAAATTGGTCGAAAAATCTGCAGATTGGTGCACCAACGCTTATGGAAGTTTAACATATAGGCATCGACCGACTTATCGCCAGATTTAGAGGAAGTTGTTTGATTAGTCGGACAATTTTATTGATACCAACTAAATTGTCCGAATAATCAAGAAACCTCGTCGGTTTTCCGACTAAATCAGGCGATTAGTCGGTCGATGCCTATGTTAATCTTCCATAAGCGTCGATGCACCAATCTGCAGATTTTTCGACCGATTTGGTAGGCTGTTGATCTGTCAACTTTTCAATGGGGCAGATGTCTATTTAAGGAAACAGAATAGACAACACGAAAATCGGCCGCGGTTTGATCTATGACAATACTATTCCTCCTTTTATAGAAGTTTCCATGCCTGTGCAACCACTTAAACTAAACCTGAGAAGCTTTGCATTGAGCTGTTAACTATAGTTTTAAAATATATTTGCTACAGTCCATAAAGTCTTTGAATGAGGTAAACCAGCTGACAAAATTTGGAAATTATTAACCTTTTACGCCCTAAATCTGACTTCATCTACAATGTTTAAACATTTGTTTGAAAATTGTCATCAATATGGATGGTCTAATGCGATAAACGAAATGAAGATTTCAATAAATAATACTTGAAATCAAATAATATTTATAATCAAGAAAATAAATTTCCTAAAAACTTTTGCGGAAAAAAAATCAAATCTGCATTTAAAAAGTCGACGAGGTATTTATTAACACAGAAAAGCACACCAGTTTTCATAAGATAGTTACGCACCAAGCGTACATGCATTCTGTGAGTAAACCAATCGAAATCCTCGGTTGGCGCCGTCCGCTATTTCGTTGTCATCCCACACCACATATACCACAAATGGCTTGACTCGACCTGCAACAAACAAAAAATCAATGAAAGCCACAACTGCCCCCCCCCCCGGACAATAAAATTGAACACTCACTGGTTACAGGAAACAATCCAAGTCCACAAAATCTATCCACGAACGTAGCTCCAGCCGCATCAGCACTGGTAACTATCGGATCTGGGATCACCACATAGTCGGTAGTACATGCCTCACCATTCTCACCAAATATTCCCATACCAATTAGCGTGGGATCCAGAACCTCTGCGTCTCCAGTTACCGTAAATGCATATGAGCTGTCCTGTGTTGGCTGTTCATAAAAGCAATCTTTACTACAGGTTATAAAAACTTTGCGTTGCATTCCGCACTTACCAAACTGTATGTGATCGAGCACTGATCGGGTGCCGATCGAATACATATTCCATACCGCTGGCCAGCAATCTGTCTCGATCCGGTTGATCCAAGGGAGTTTAAATTGGGATTGGCTCCAAATCCATAGTTAAAACTACTAATCACTCCACTTGGTTCCAGAAAATACTGAAGACAACCATCTGGAGCTCGAAATTGCGAAGCACAGGGAATTTGCGATAGCTGAAGGTTCCACATTCGGTCCACGGAAGACCCCGCTGTGGTTGTAACTCTTATAGTTATAGGATTAAGATCATCAAAGTTCACGTATACGTGTTGACCGGTGTTTTCTCCACAAATCTGTGGAACATCAGAACTTCCTCCGGTGATTGTAAGTACGTCGGTCAAACAGTTTCCTTCACCATCTGGTTGTGCCAGAATCATTGATCGGAAATCGACTCGCAGCTGACAAACCGATGCACTGCCAGGAGTGATGGTGAATGTACATGAACCACCACCGTTAAACGATCCAGGATACCCAACGTTCGTGAAATAAGTGCTGTTGAGGTTAGTGGATCCTCCGCAAGTTCTGCTAACTAGATATATTAAAGTTACTAATAGCCATTCCGAGGAATTATCTATTCACTACTCACATACACAACAGGTCGCTTGTTTTGTAATTGTACTACAGCTGCCACCCGAAATACCCTGATTATCAGCACACTCGCCACGAATTAAACATGTTCCTGTCAAACCATTGCTAGCACGACAAGGTGCATTCGCAAAACGGCCAATCGAGTAAAAGGGAAACACTAACAAGGAGAAACAATTCAGATTAATATCCACTTAACAACTTAACTTCTTCAAACCAACCTCTTCCTTGTCGATGTCCTTCTATGAGATCAAATTCCGTTTCATTATGCACAACGTCGCTAAGCGCACTCTCAAGCCGCAAACTTCCGAAAAGCACGCACAAAATTAGCCAGAGCATAGTTGAGCAGCTGTATGCTCCACCAAGAGGAAAACTACTTGTGTACAAATCGCCTGGGGAACCGGAAACTTCCTCTCCACTGTCGAGATATCTAATCTTAACGGACAACGTAGTAAAACTACCGCCTCCGCTAGCAAGCACAAAAAAGCACGCGACAAGTAAGTCAAAAAGTCAGTTCCGAATTCACGGATGGCATTCAGTCCAATCGGAACAGAGGTATATCAGTGTGAACAAATAGCACGAGGGTAAGTTCGGAGATTACGAAATGAGGTTTGTATTATTCAACATATGATGACACAAATCTGATCAATTATAGATTTGAGAATTTGAAACATGTTAATTCCATTACTTTGGAACGCAATTTATGATCTACCCCGAATAGAATTTAACTAAGCGGGAATACAACGTACCCGGCGGCGCCTCTTATGTGAGCTGCTTTGCCTCGGAGAGAGAAGAAATTGAACGTGCTAATTGGACTATGTACAAGTACGTGCGCAAACAGGGATCGGCTCCTACGCATCGCCACCATGTATGGCATAGAGCAGCTAACTACAGGTAAGTGCAAAAGTCGTGATGGGTCGATAATGACGTGCTAGGGAAAAGGAAAGCTGGTGAAAGTGTTACATTTATTGTTAACTTTGCAACACCGCCATGTGCAACCAAATGTAAAACAAGTTGTGGAACTTGAACACAGCTTGCGAACCGCGCTGATATCTTCATCGAAAATTATTATGAATGGAGCGAAAAAAAACTAATATATAGGTGACGGTAATTTCGATATTGGAAACGCTAAGTGGAAGGAGCGAAGTGAATCTATTGTTTTATTATCCTTGAGATTTAGTTGAACATCCTACAGGACTCACAAAGCATATCTATTGGCTTTTATGAAAGTGTCGACCACCATCCCATTTTCTTTCTTTCTTTCTTTCCTTTTTTTTAAGCTTAAATTTTTAAGCATTGAAATTAAAATCAAAACAAATCCATCCGCAGGACTTCTAGAAAGCTTAAGATGAAGTTTCTGCGGCATGTGAAATCTTTGTGATTTCTTATCTTTGTGCGTTAAAAAACTCGAAATTGCGATGTGAATCGGACATGATGGCATGTTCCTTTGACCTTCAACTTTTAGAAGTGTCATTATCATCATCAGAATTCAAAAGGAGATTTTTAGAGCAAAATCCAATTACTGTTGAAAATGTTTTTGATAGGTAGATGAGAAGATTTTCAGGAACAGTATTTTGATTTCCAGCGAAAATACTGTTTAATATTATTAAAAAATGATGCCGGTTGTTCGCTCTAAAGAATTACTTGGTTTCAAAATGTTTGTTGAAATTTGACACAATGACTGAATAAGCGGTCGCTATGGCAACACTGCCTAAACTAAAGGGTGTATTCGCGGAAAATGGCAAGCACAGATTTGTCTGTATCTATTTTACCGTGTGAAAAAAAAATTCTAAAAACTGATTCAATGTGTATTATTTACATCTGTCAACCTAAGTAACATTTTCAAAACCATCCAGCTTTATGAGGTTTCTTTCAAAGTTTTATGAAAGCCACTAGAAATCAATTTAGTTTTATTATGGCACCAAGAGGTGCTAATAAGTTTCACATTTTAGTCAGGTTTATGAGAACCTACACAGCTTGGTTTCCTTTTACTCCTTTCAAAGGTTTTATTTCGACTTTATGAACTCGTAAAATGCTGTTTTGAAATGCCGTTTAAGGACTCATTCATATTATCTTATTATGGTCATTTAAAGAAGCATTTTAAAACCATTTTGCCTCCAGTAAAAGCATTGAACGGCAAACTGGTTTTGTAATAGTTATGGCGAAGATAAATTGGCTTTTTGGCAAAACTGGGATTTTTTCCAATCGACATATTGAAATATTGGAATAATAGAAATGTGGCAAAATAAATGCACCAAATTTTAAATGTAATTTGTTTAGATAAGCTTATTGAATTCCATAATTTTTTAGGAAATTCATGATGAACTTATTGAATATATTTGTTTAAATTTTGTTTTTGTTGTTGTAGACTTGGATAATCTCCAGGGCGCATTATAAAGACTGGACTCGGAAAAAATGAGACACACAAAAATGATCACCAAAAATTCATTTTAAATCGGATACTTCTCAAATTTTCAGGGATTTAATAACTATATGATAGCTATGTTTAATCATAATTTATTTATTGAATTTCCTCCCCTAGATTGAATGCTCGTACATTTTTCTTAACACTGCTCATGAGATCTTGGGCGAGGATTTGTCCATCTTCCTTAAACAATTTCTCCCAGTTTCTCTTCAAAGCTTCATCGGTTTTGAATGTTTTTCCTCTTCAACTTCTTCTTCATTATCGCCCAAAACATTTCGATCGGACGAAGTTCTGGTGTATTTGGCGGGTTCGCCTCCTTCGGGATCACATCAACGCCCTTCGCTTCGTACCAATCCATTACAGGCTTGGCGTAATGGCACGAAGCGAGATCCGTCCAGAACAGTGTGGGACCACGGTGAGAGCAGAGGAAGGGCAGCAAGCGCTTCTGCAAGAATTCCTCTCGATAGATCTGCCCATTTATGGTGCCGGTTGTAACGAACGGCTTGCTGTACCGTCCGCACTCGCAGATCGCAGCCACTCACGGTACAGCTTCCGCGCACGAAATTTGGCCACCGTGTTTTGCTTGTCAGTCCGGGTTTGGCGCCTTCCTCGACCTCTAAAACACGAAGCCCAGCCCACTTTATGGTCTGCTGCTCGAACCACTTCGACGAATTGACCTTTTTGACCACGTCTCGGGTGGAAAGGTTCGGGTTATTCTTAAAGTACTGCCTTATCTTCCGCGCCTTCTCTGGGTATTCCGTTTTTGGTTTTCGGCCGCTTTCAGCGCGCCACTCGATGGTTTTTGCCTCCTGGACCATCTTCACAACGCGGGACACGGTGGAATGGTGGATTCAAAGCCTTTTGCCGATCCATCTGTGCGACTGACCAGGATTATCTATCACCGCGCCCAAGATTTGCTGGCGTAGCTCTTTTTGTTTCGAATGCATCTTAAAAACAGATCGCGATAAAATTTTGCACACATAAACATAACACTCTAAACTAGTATAACCCAAAATTTCATGAATTTTTACCCACGTGATAAAAAGTTACACTCAAAACAATGTGTCGCATTTTTTCCGAGTCCAATCTTTATTTTTTTTTTTTTTTTTTATTATATTAACATTGGTGGCTTAAAAAACAAATTTTTTTTTTTTTTTTTTATAAAATTTTCCGCTCCCCCCTCTCTTTCGCCCCCCCCCCCCCCCCACCCCACCCCCCCCCCCCCCCCCACAGGGATTCTAGGTTGCCCCCACCCCAACAAAAGAAGATCTCCTAGATGTTTTGGAAAAAAAAAAGGGCCAAATTTGAAAAAAAAACCCAACCCGGGCGGTGTTTTGTGGGTGCGGGCAAAATTGGGTCTCCTCGCACCCCTTCTGGAACTATAAAGGGTGGAATATATTAGGAAAAAATTCTTCAAAGGGACACTTGCCCTTTCCGAAAATAAAAACCCTTTTTGTGCCAAATTTGAACTTACATGACGACCAAGACGTTCCAATGAACTGATTTAGGCTATAGATAGATTCTATTGACCACTATATTTGTCACCCTTGGACATTTTTTTAGGTGATTAGAAAAGTATTATAAAATTTACGCCAGCGAGCCGAAGTTATCGTTGTATCACTCGAGGTACTCGATACGGTAATTTATGGAGGTCCCAAAAAGTGGTCAACTTTTAAACGTTAATACAGCCGGCCTCCCTGCCTGCCATAAGACCCTGGCTGTCCTACGACCCATTGAGCCGATGTTTATGTATGTATTTTTTGGATCCACCTTACGATAGACTAATGCACAGAAAAAGCTAACCTCACTTTTCACCATGAGAGTATAAGAGATAGAAACAGCCATCGTGTTCTCCGTCCTTTTTTTCTCACACACGAATTTCTGAACACAAGGGCACCAGTCCCTGTCAAATCTTAGATGTGACGTCATTGTGATTTGGACCATAGGAGATCCGACTATAAAGATTGTACTCGAAAAAAATGCAACACTTTCTTTGTGTATAACTTTTTATTGCATGGTTAAAAATTAATGAAATTGTGAAACGGCACAAAATTTTGTCACAATCTTTCATGTGGTTAATGAGATGGCTTCCTAGCAAGAAATGCTTGGACCAAAAATTATGGGCGCGGTCGTAGAAAATCCAGACCAGTCCCACAGGTGGATCGCGAAACAGTTGGAAATCACTAATTCGACCGTGTTCCATGTGGTAGAATCGTTCAAGCAGACCCAGACGATTCAGCGGTGAGCTGGTAGCGGAAGAAAAGCGAAGACGACCGACCCCGTAAACGCAATGAAGATGAGAGGTTAGTTCAAGAGCAACCAAAACCATTCGATTCGGGACGTGGCCATGAAGGTCAATTCTTCCATCTGGTTCGTCCAGTAGATGAAAAGGGCCGGACTTTAAGTCTTCAAGATAAGGAAGGAGCCTAACCGAACCGATTAACAAAATACGGTGGCCAAATCCCGCCCCAGGAAGCTGTACCGCGAATGGTTGGTGTAGCCGAAATGCATCGTAATGGACGACGAGACGTACATTAAAGCGGACACCAAGCAGATCCCCGGCCTGGAGTTGTTCGTCGGCAAATCTTGCCTGGATGTACCAGAGAAACTCCGGAAGAAGAAGGGGGCCAAATTTGCCAAGAAGTAACTGGTGTGCCAGGCGATCTGTGGGTGCGGCAATTTCAGCAAGCCGTACATATTAACCGGCACCATCAACGGCCAAATATATAGAAGAATACCTCCAGAAGCGCCTGCTGCCTTTCCTCCAGTCCCACGAAGGTGACACTATGTTGTGGCCGGAGCTGGCCTCGTGCCATTACGCAAAACTGGTGATGAAGTGGTACGAAGCCAACGATGTAGTTTTTGTGACGAAGGAGGCAAATCCGCCAGTTTCGCCAGAATTTTGCCCAATAGAATAATTCTGGACGATTATGAATGGCAAGCTCCGGAAAACTGGAAAGGTTTTCAAAAAACGTTAAGGATTTGAAGAAAGAGTAGATGAAAGTGTGCAAGAAAGACGGCTCAAGTGTTACACAGGACTTGATGTGTAGGGTTACGTCCAAGGTACGGGCATTTAGCCTAGGAAAGAAGGTTGAATAAGAAAAATTTGGAAAAAACATAGCTATGTGTTTATTTATTCCCTGAGAGTTTCAAATATATCCGACTTAAAATGAATTCTTTGGTGATCATTTTTGTGCATTGCATTTTTTTTTTCAAGTACAATTTGTATTTTTTATCTCTGCATATAAGTGAGATTCCCCAACCTAACCAGACGGGCTAAGTTGTAAGTTTTCTCTGCTGTTTGTTATGTGCAGTGTGTGAAAGGTCCGTATTTCACCTTCCATTTGATCGATTGTGCCCCACTTTTTCTTGTGCCAGTTGGTTTTTTCTTACGAAGTGCTTAGCCCATTGTAGTCACCGAATATCACGGTGCGAACGAATGGATGTTCTCCCAGCAACTCATGCAATTCGTTGTCCATAAACACTTCACCGTAGATCACGAATTGTAAATTGTTGTTTGGCATTCTTGCAGCATACGCTGCCTAATCATGTAGTTCCTGACATGATTGAAAAAGCTAAAAAGTTTTCGCGAAATATTTTGCACACATTCTATCATAGCTTTTTATATTAAAGGAAGCCGTTCTCGTCCATAGTTCTCTATAGCTCTGTGTGGTAGATACTGTCGTACACCGCCTTAAAATCCATGATCAGTTGATGTCAGGACCTGAAATTCACGGCTTTTTTGGAGGATTTGCCGTAAAAGATGATCTGGAATAGCAATCTTTAGGTGGCATTGAGGATTGGAATCGCTCGATAGCTATCACACTCCAACTGGGCAACAAGGTCTTATTGATGGGGCATATAACCCCTTGCTTTCACTCCACCGTTTCCCAGACTCTCGGGCCCATCTCTATGAGTTCAGCTCCGATACCATCCGTGTCAGCCGCCTTGTTCCCATCATCTGTCTGGATCGTTTCCATCATCCGCCGTGCTGGCGTAGTCATTTCTTCCGCGGTCTTTGTCATTCAAGTGTTCCTCGTAGTACTGCTTCCACATGTCTATCCATCCTTCATAATGGCCCCATCGTTACCCCCTACAGTTATTTCTATCCTTACATGTCGGTACCAAAAAGCCATTTCAAAATGTGTTGAGCTTTTGATAGAACATCAGTGTTTCTTGTGTACGGTGCCGCTGCTCTATTTCCTCACACACCGCTTCTTCCAGATTGCGTTTATTCTCCCGGAATAGGCGGGTCTGTTGTTACCGCTTCCGTGTTCCACCGGTCCACGGTTCTGCCGGGTCACGTGCTACAGCATTACTGCCCGCGCTGCCTTCTTCTCCTTCAAAACCTCTCTAAACTCCTCGTCGAACCAATTATTCCATGAGCTCTGTTCTACATTCCCTGACGACCTTCTCAGCTGCGTCGTTGATGGCTGCTTTCATGTTGTTCCAGCAGTCCTGAAGAGGTGCTTCGTCGAGCATATCCTCATCCGGCAACGCTGTTTCGATACTCTGCGCGTAGACTGTGGTGACATCCGATTGCTTCAGTTATTCGAGATTGTACCGTGGCGGACGATAATGATAATAACGGATAGTTTTGATCGCAGTTTAACCATCACGCAATGTTAGCGCCACGTATGGTCTGACGTCAATTAAATATTTCGGAGAAGTGCCGTCCATCAATCAAAACGTTATCGATTTACAGTTCTATCTGCAGTGGTGATCTCTAGGTGTGCTTATACTGGAGGCTGTACTGGAAGTAGGTACGAATGGTCATATTCTTGGAGGCAGCGAATTCAATAACTCTTAAGCCGTTGTTGTTTGTAAGTTTGGAAGCGCTGAACTTTCTAATAGTCAGTCCAAACTCCTCCTCCTGGCCAAGCTGAGCATTCGAGTCTCCTATGATGCACCTGATGTGATATCGAATAACAGTGCACAGAAAATGGAAAGTTATTCAAGTAAAAAATTAAGCATATTTTATTAGGTATAAAAAGAAAGCAGTTGAAAATTTCATGAGATGTTGAGTATTCGTGTCAAATTAAAATCAAATGCAATTTTCATCTCGCGTAGTTTTAAAATTGGACTGCAATTTTAACTCATTCTCAATGCTTCAAATATGCGCATGAAAATCAACTGAAAACTTTCAAAATTTGATTGATACCAACCCAATGCACAAAAAACCTCCCCCCCCCAAATCTTTCCCCGCCCCCCCCCACTCCCCACAAAAAAGAAAAGAGAGAAAAAAAAACTAACAAACACACACTTTTTAATTTTCTCGCAGACAAATTTTACACGGATTTTTTTTCACGCCCCCCTTTTTACAAACATGAATTACGTCTCGTATGAAATTCATAATTTCTAACTGTGTCCACTCACCCTCCACCCAATTTCCCCACCCCCCAATAGTTCTCCACATCTTTCTTTTTCTTATTGGGGATCATCCACTAATCTCGTCACTCAGAAAACTCCCATTCAACTATTACAAATATATCATCCTTCCCCTCTTCCTCTTTTTCCATTTGCCCTCCCCTCCCCCCCCCCCTTCCATTTTCTCCTCTTTCCTCCTTTTACACTAAAATCTCCCCCCTCAATCGTAGCATTTTTTTTTTTTTTTTTTGTGAAAATGCAAATAAAACTACATTTGATTTAGTCGTCCCAGTGGCCAATCCCAAATCTACTGCACGCTAACTGGAGAACGCGACGTAATTTATGAACTTTACCTTATAGCATTATATACTGGGAGTGCTATTTATTACGGCTTTTTCAACGTAGCATCCTCAGTCAGTTGGCATCCCCAAAATAAACAAAACAAAATAAACTGGAATTGCAAGAAATACTTCAGTGTTCCTACTGTATGATCATTTATTTGCCTAGTCAGAAAAAATCTTTGTCGCTTATCTTAAAGATAACCACCTCTACAGTTCTATCGTTAATTATACCCGTCTACCTTTTGATACAATTAGCATGCTGAATCACTCGTTAGATGCAGATACTTGGTAAGTTTGTATTCCACTCATTAATTTCATAAGTATATCTTCTTTTGTTTTTGCAGTGCATCCGAAATAATTCGAGCAACATTCTGTCTACTGAACTCAATTGTGTTCAGACATGTTCCATTATAGCCGAAATGAAATGTTGCACCATTTATAACTCTTCTCTAGTCGCAATAGTTGTCTACCTGTTGCAAAAGCGTTGTGATCAAAACTACAAAACCATCGGGAAATTTATTTGCCATCATAATTGAAGCATCTTTTCTGCCAATGGCCAACCCAACAACATGGCTATCATAATAGAATGCAGTCTCGTTTTCTGCTAGTCATACCTACAATAGCTCCTTCAATAAATAGACAAGCACTTTTCAAACATAACTCGAAATGATGCCTAGTGGAAAAGTTAAAGTGGGCCGTAGTCTACGTAGCATTTAATGTATGCTTGCTGAAGTTCAATTGATGTCGCATTGAAACTTGGTTTGATCAGATTATTCAATGGCACATTGTTTGAATAAATGTTATTCACCAGTAGCTTCATCGTCTAGAATAAATCATCCTTCTGCAATTGGTGAAAAAATAGAACTAATGAACGACCTTCTGTCATTCCGTGTAAACGTTCACGAAAGAGTAGATTTTCACGCTTGTTGCGACTCGTCAAAACAATTTCACTTTTGCTGGAATCTCAATGAAATAAGTTACCGTTCACACGGTATTGCAAAAGTATGACATTCTAACGAGATGTTATGTATGTTAACCACTATGCCGGGCGTCTAACGAACTATTGTTTCTGCTTTATAAATCCTTGCAAAAAGTTTCAGCACTCAGTTGTTAATCTGTTTTTTTTTTTTTTTTTTTTGAAATGGTACTCCCAGATCCGGAAAATACCCGCGCTTCTCTGTGATAAAGCTCTGCTTTATATTAAGCAATACTTCCTGGTCACTTCGTGTCATAGTAACCTCTTCTGTACAGCTTCAAAAAAAGTGTTACACATATCTCCCAAGCCACTTTCCCGGATGGTGCTCGATCTCACAAACCAACTATGTACCACCAGCTCGATGTACACTTCCACCAACAACGCCATTGGAGCAACTCTAACATACATAATTCAAATAGTTTCCGCTTAGTTTCCAACCGGAAGAGAAAGTACACCAGAATGACGACACAAACCGGTGTAGTATATGCAGCTACCTTTCCTTGTCAAAAAAAAAAGCACAAAATCACGGGTAAAAATACCAGTGCCGAAAAAAGATTTGCATATTTTTGCATTGTTTTTTCAGTTTTCATACGTGTTTGGACTTAATTTCCTGTTTGTTTTGCCAGACGATGGCAATGCGGGACGAAATTTCGCTCCGCTTGGTTGGTCCAATGACGACGAGGACGATTGTGTCCCTGCACTTTGCATCGTAGTCCAGTCATCCAACATCCTCCGATCGGAATAAATTTATTTGTTTACACAACAAGTGGTGAAAGTAATTATTGTGTGCACGCTTGGCGGCTGTAGTAGGGGCGAAAGTTTTATTCTTTGTTTGGCCCTATTCAAAGCTCCTCCGTTCTTATGAGGGAGAATGATTACGGGTGTCGTGTATCGAAATGTAATGATGTGGAATGTGAAGGACATAAATTGAGTTTAATCAATGTGAAACTTTTTGCGAGTCAGCAAAATATATACAAACATTTTACATAAAGATCTATCTGCTTTGATTGACTCTTCTCCGCAATTTTCATGTTCGTCAATAACTTAACTGCGATAGCATATTCTGTTGTGTTTGATGAAAACACGCTTTAATTTGTTTAAACTTGGAAACGATCCCAGCCATGTGGTTAACATCCATGCGTCACATACCAAAGTTAAAGCATAAATTCAAATTAATAATACAATTATGAACGAATTCACGGATGCATGGTTTCTTCATTCTTCTGTTTCATTTTCATTTCCTTAAGTTGGTTGTTGCATTCTTTCGACTGCATCTACGTATGCGGATTTTAAAAAGCTTGAATGACACTTAAATAACTATATTAGTATGTTATTATGACAGGTCTCTCATTTCTTCTTCAACTATCTTTCGTTTTTCTCTGCATCTCTCTCACACACAAAATGACACACATAAAAAGTTATTTTCTTTTCCATACCTATTACTTTTGATTCAATAAACCTTTCATTAAGGCATAGAATCCTTATCTTTCTTTACTTAACACTGGTGGACTAGTCTTGTATTTTTGATTCCGATTTTTTTTCGTATTTATAAATCTAGTCAAGAGCTACAATTTCATCATACAGCATATTCATAAATTCTGCATCTGGGACAAGTTATCGGTGAATTTAACAAAATGAAACAAAATGGCTATTTACAGCATTGGTGCAGATAAGGATGCACTGGCGAATAAAAGCAGTGGCAAAGAGCTACCGTATGCAGAAAGCAGCAATTCCTATGCAACAAGGATAAAGAACAATTTACGGTAAAGTGCAAGGGCAGGGAGTTGCGTACCCCAGGCAAGTACAGCGATTTGGAATTAATTTTCAGTGCTGTCTTTCAAATCATTTTCTCGTCTCAGGTACGTGATAGCGATAATTCACAAAAAAACATGTCGTCGTTTTGCAGGGCAGCAATCAATGGTAAGAAACGATGAGATCAGAGATGAAATCTTTGGAATCATACATGGGAATTTACGGAGACCGGCAGGATGGAAGGCCTTGAAAGTGAAGTTAGTTACAAACTCAAGCCCAAATCAGATGGTACAGTTGAGCGGTACAAAGCGCTTTAGGTGAGCAAAGGGTTCTCGCAGAAGTCGATTATGGCGAGATGTATTCACGGTACTGACGGCAGAAGCAGCAAGACTGGGGCTGTAAATTTATCAATGGCGGTAATGGCCTATCTTTAAGGTAATCTGGCAGACAAAGAAATTTGCATGGAGCATCCAGAGGATTTCGTTGTCGACAAGGTGTGTCGCTTGAAGGAAGCATTGTATGGGCTGAAACAAGCAAGCTGCATATGGAACACAAAACTCGTCATGGAGTTGAGAAACATCGATCTGCAGAGGACTAAATAGGATCCGTGTGTCTTTTTCCGGATCGAGCATGGCAAGATTGTTATCGTGGCTATGTATGTAGACGAGCTCTTGATCATCCAATGAACCAATGACAACGATATAGTCACAACATTGAAGCAGCAAATTATGGTTTCTACGAAGGGCTATAATCCGATGTCTTCCTTCTACGTCGTCATGCAAAAAATGTTTCCTCCATTCTGGAAAAGACGGTACTTCCTGCTTGCCAACAGCCACCACCTTGTCATTCTGGTTGATTACTCCACACACTTATTTGGTAAAAACGACACGAGGATCACGGCTGCAAATCTAGCAGCAAAATAGCAACTTCATGGCCAAAACTTCAATTACTTCTGTTGCACCACTTATTTGTTTTGATCGTTATGGTGAGTACCTTTGACAACCACTGTGTAGCCAAACCTGACGAACGTCGAACAGCAGCACGGATGCAAGTATATCGATGGCCAACAGCAACAACTTAAACAGGAACCAGCAGCAAACAGGCACACTTGTTCAATTTGAACAGCAACGGTAGGCAAGGGGAACCACGACGCAAGAGATACTCTTCTGTCGAAGAAATTCGGGAGTTTGGCGACGGTAATAAAATCGAAATAAGGGGATACGGTTTTTTATTCGAACTATATTCGATGACTATCGAATCGAGACTATTGAAATGCGACTGCTGATCCAGCCAAGCGATCCACAAAACCTATCTTCCTACACTACTTAGGAGGTGTTCGTAAAACACGATCGGTACTCAACCGTTCGGAGATGAGAGGCTGCCTGAGATTCTCCCTAGCTGTCACTCGTTTGGACCGATCAAAATGAGTTGGAAAATAGTGTTCTGGTGTGAGATACAACTGGTTAATGAGGTTCTATACTGCTAATTACATAATTGAATTCACTTTTCTTAATTATATATATTTGCCAACATGTCGGGCCCCGTTGGAAGGACACTTTCAACAGATTACCAAGCGTCTCCATGCTCAATGAGTAATGGGTTGTTGAGATGATGGACTCTCCTCTGCTTCGATGGGAAGTGGGCACACCTCAGTGATTGCCCGCCGATAAGTATTGCAGGCTGTTCGAACCGAAACCACACGTGTGTGTCCATCCTTGCCGGGGAACACCTGTTCGACCCTGCCGAGATTCCAGTGCATCGGTGGGGAATTGTCGTCCTTCAAAAGCACAAGCGTTCCAACCTGAATGTCCGGATGAAGCTTCGACCACTTCTTGCGGTCCTGTAATTGGGTCACATAATCTCGTGACCAAGCTTTCCAGAAATGCTGAAGGCCTCGTTGCATTTTCTGGAACGAATTGAGACGGTTAATAGAAATTTCTGATAAGTTGGGTTCTGGGAGAGAGCAAAGGGGTTCTCCCACGAGCAAATGCCCAGGAGTTAGCGCCACGACGTCTGCTGGATCTGACGACAAGGGACATAGCGGACGAGAGTTAATTATTCCCTCGATCTGGATGATCAGTGTGTGGAAGTCGTCTGTGTTGAGCACCGTATCCTTCATCACACGGTAGAGGTGATATTTGAAGGTCTTCACGGCGGCCTCCCAGAGGCCACCAAAGTGAGGTGATCGAGCCGGGTTGAAGTGGAAGACGACTCCAGTTTCTGCACAGAACGTGTGCAGTGCAGGTGATCGATGCATGGTGTCAAATTGCTGTCGATTTTCATCGAGTAGACGATTCGCTCCGACGAATGTTCGCGCGTTGTCGCAGTAAATGTCGGTTACACGGCCACGACGCCCGACGAGTCGTTTCAGGACGTTTATGAACGCATCGGACGTGAGATTGTACACCATGTCAATGTGTACAGCTTTCGATGCCATACATACGAAAATCGCGACGTGTATTTTCACCGACGGGCCACGACGATTCGGAAACGAGACGGAAAACGGTCCGCAATAATCGACGCCACAGCGGAGAAACGCGCGCGACGGCGTGACTCGCACAGCTGGTAGAGGTCCCATCGTTTGGCAGATGGTTTTAGGACTGCAGCGAAAACAGGTGATACATTCTCGAACGACTTTCTTTGCAAGGTCCCGGCCTCGCACCGGCCAGAAGCGTTGACGCAGCGTCGATAAGAGAAGCTGTGGTCCAGCATGTAGCATGCGCAGATGAGTTGCTCTGACGATTAGAAGCGATAGATGGGCCTTTTGTGGCAACACGAGTGGGTGTTTGGTGTCATACGGAATATGGAGATGCTGCAATCGACCAGTAATTCGAAGCAAACCTTCCACATCTAAAAACGGGCAGAGGGTTTTCAGCGGTGACTTAAACGAAAAGATTTTTTGCGTTGGACCCTTGTGTTTCTTGAGAAACTCAATTTCCGATGAAAAATAGACCAGCTGCGTTTGTTTGATTAGTTGCTTCAAAGCCAACTCAAGCTCCAAGTGAGAAAGTGGACCAAGTTGGCGATTCTGACGGAATTTCGTGCGACAGTTATTAGCGAATCGCAACAGCCACGCGACCTTGCGCTGCAGTAGGGAGAGCGATGAATGCTGATCGATGAAGTCAATCGTATTGCTTTTAGTAGTTACTGCTACTGACACAACTTGACGAGATTCGGATTTTCGTGCTTCGGAATGTAGTGGTGATAATGTGATACAATTTTCTGGCCAGCTGTCCGGATTTTGCCGAAGATAAGGCGGACCATGCCACCATAGAGAATCAGATGCCAAAAGAGACGGAGAGACTCCTCTCGAAATTTTGTCGGCGGGATTCAATTCAGTAGGTACGTGACGCCACATACTGCCTCCTGTCAGTCGGTGAATTTCGGCTATTCGGTTTGACACAAACACTTTCCACGATGACGAAGATGATGCAATCCAGTGGAGTACGATTGACGAATCGGTCCAAAACGTGACTTGACCGATCATTTTGGTTGAGTCCAGTACAAAATCTGCCAGTTGAGCGCCGAGAACAGCAGCACAAAGTTCGAGCCGGGGGATGGATAGC
The DNA here is from genome assembly GCA_024533555.2 of Aedes koreicus. Lineage (NCBI taxonomy): Eukaryota > Metazoa > Arthropoda > Insecta > Diptera > Culicidae > Aedes > Aedes koreicus. The sequence goes on along the minus strand of JAHHFK020005809.1, from coordinate 264,386 downwards.
TTGCGTAGTGGGCTAACACGAGACTTTGACATCACCAGGTTGCAATGTTGTTCACCAGAAACGCTTACGGTCTTCACGTAAATGCAGCACCCGTAAGCATTATCGGATGCGTCCGAAAAAACGTGAATTTCGAGAGATTGATAATTATCCGCCAAAATACGCCTGGGGATGCGAAGCGATGAAAGAGTAGCGATCTCACTCCGGAATTGTGCCCACCATTTTTTGTAATTCTCGGGTAGAATATCATTCCAATTGAACTTTTCCATCCACAATGTTTGCAAAAAGATTTTCGCACTGACAATAGCTGCTCCAACAAGGCCCATTGGGTCGAAAAGACGCGACATCTCCGAGAGTACCAGACGCTTTGTGATCGGTTCGGTAGCCGTGAACTCTGGAACGTTGAAACTGAACTCATCTGACTGCGGATGCCAGAGTAGACCAAGAGCTTTTACCGAATCTGATTGACTGATATCAAGTTCAGTAAGAGAGTTCCGAAGCAGTTCGGGAATGTGGGAGAGCACAGTAGAACTATTACTGCACCATTTTCTCAAATTAAAGCCGCCAGAGCGAAGAAGTTCGACAAGTTGTCGGTTTGTTTCAACCAAACGTTGCTCGTCGTCATCCCCAGAGAGATAATCGTCAACGTAGAAACATTTTCCAACCTTTGGAGCGGCAAGTGGATACTTTGTAGCTTCGTCCTCTGCCAGTTGATTAAGGACACGTGTTGCAAGGTATGGTGCGGGGGCCGTACCGTATGTCACTGTTTTCAAACGATACGTTTTCAATTCGTCGGTTGGAGTCTTTCTAAACAGAATAAGTTGCAGCATGCTATCCTCCGGGTGGACCCAAATTTGCCGATACATTTTTTCAGCGTCAGCGCTCACTGCGTATCGGGGTATGCGAAAGTTAACGAGAGTGCTGATGAGGGGTGGTTGTACCGTGGGACCGATGTAACAGAGATCGTTAAGCGAAATATTGTTGCTGCCTCTACACGATGCATCGAAAACCACACGCGTCTTGGTGGTAGTACTGTCGGGTCGTTGAATCGCATGATGAGGAAGATAGAAGTATTGTAAGCCGGGAGGAAACTCAGTTCTAATTTCCTCCATGTGTCCCAATGATAAGTACTCCTCCATGAATTTCGAATAGTCTGCATGTAGTTGTTGATTAGACGACAGCTTCCTCTCAATTGCTGAGAACCTGCGTTCGGCGATCTTGAACGACTCTCCCAACGTGTCAAGCATTTCCCCACGAATCGGCAAACGAACCACGTACCGACCGTCAGAGGCTCTATTGTGTGTCTTTCGAAAATGATTTTCACAGTATTGCTCTTCAAGCGTAAACGCCTTGCCTTTCTCGAAGCTCTCCACCTCCCAAAATTTGCGAACCATCGACTCCAGGTTGTCGATCGACGAGAAGTTGCAGACAACGGTAGAAGACGTGTGAACCTCGGCTTCACCAACGACGACGTAGCCAAAAACTGTTTTACGCAGGACTGGTAAGCCTTTTCCCAACGAGATTTGATCGTTTTCCAAAATCGAGAAGAAGTTTTTAATGCCAATGATGAGATCGACGTCGTGAGCAATATTGAATTTAGGATCAGCGAGGGGGAGGTGGCGAGGAATGACCCACTTCGAGATATCAACAGTAGCAGAAGGCAAGATCCTTGTTAATGTGGGCAATATCAAGAATTCCATGTTGCTTGTGTATGATCCATAACGTGAGAGAACAACGATGTTTGTCTTGTGTTTCACTTGTTTGACGGATTTACTTATGCCATATACATCAATATTGGCTGGGGTGCGCTTCGAACAGAGCCGTTGAGCGAGAGATTCTGTAACGAAATTTGCCTCAGACGCACAATCCAGCAGGGCGCGAGCGAAAATGTAGCTGCCATCAACGTGTTTGACCTTCACGTAGGCAGTAAGCATGAATACTGATGACAACGCTATTCGGGTATCAATTGTTTTCGAAACGAAAGACGGAGCAGGAGCGACGGTGTGGCAGCTCGTCACTTGCGATGATGCTTGAGCCGAGCTTGACGGTATAGTATGCGAACTCGGCGACGGAGCGGACGAAAACGAACGATTTAATGGCCCATCCGACGGCGACGGAGCCGATCCCAGAACCCGAGGGACCACGTGACATTGATCGGCAATGCACACCACCGGCGACAGAGTTTCGACGACCGAGTCCGATTGGGAGGATTGCTGACATTGGCCGACCTGTGTTGTGACAGACTTGTTGTGACTATCTGTACTTGTAGAGTATTGCGAATTCAAATGCAATAATGTGTGATGGCGCTTATTGCATGTTCGACACGAACCAGCAGAACAATTCTTCATCAAATGAGATGATTTTAGGCAATTTAAGCAAAGTCCTTGTCTTTTCGCTAACTCGAAACGTTTGTGTGGTGTTAGCTTCTTGAACTCATCGCACTGCGATAGTGTGTGCGATTGCTTGCAAATAGTGCACTTCGGTGTATTATCACTGTTGGCAGAGTAATACGAAAAGGTTTTAGAGCGGGTTGGTTTGGACTCATGCTTTGGTTCGGTTTTGCTAACAAGTGACGAAGGTTGGGAGAGCGTTATTGATTGTAGAATGCGAGAACGTTTATGAATGAAAGCAACCAGATCAGCATACACTGGCCGCACATCATCCTCCAATTGGTTTTCCCACTCCTTTTGTGTCAACGGATCAAGTTTACTGCTGAGCAATTGAACCAAAAAAGAATTCCAGTGCTCTCTGGGATCTTCCAATTTATTCAGCACGCTCACGTGCTTATCGAACTCATCGGTGAGGTTGCAGAGCGCAGACGATGATTCCTTTCGCACGGATGGAGTGGACATCAATGCCGAAAAATGTTGTTTAATTAGCAGGTTCTTGTTGTCAAAACGTTTTTTCAGCAAGTCCCAAGCGATGGTGTAATTCGCTGCTGAGACTGCCAATGATTGCACGAGTCGTAAAGCGTCACCCTTCAGTACAGTTTTCAAGTATTGAAATTTCTGTACTGCCGAAAGTTGAGCGTTGGCGTGGATCAGAGTGGTGAAAAGGTCATGAAAATTCATCCACTCTTCATAATCTCCACCAAAATCTGGTATTTTTAACTCAGGGAGGCGAACAGAAGGAACATGTGCAGGCGGAGCACCAGGGGAAACGGGTAGTCTTTCACTGCTTTCAACAGCGATCGCAAGTTTACTGGCTAAAGATCCCTTCAATTCGAAATATTGGGTTTCGAAACCAGCTCGTTCGGTGGCGATATCCTCCGAAAGCTCATCCTCAAGCTCGATTTCGGCTTGCACCTCATTAAATTTCTCCCACAGACCGTCCAATTTCTCGAGCCGAAACTTGAGTTGAGGGAAATCACGATCGAAAATAAAATTCTCATCGTATTCCTTTATCAATTTGGCGGAACCGATTATATTGTTCCTCCGTAAAAGAAGCCTTTTAGTTTTCTTTGAATTTTTTATCACCATCTTTCCCTTGTTATTGGCCCACAATGGGGGAGATTCAACAATTAAATCGCACGAAAACAATATATTTGGAAAGAACTGGAATGGCGATCCACTCACCTTTTGTCTCCAGAGTGCGTTACCTGGGCTCACTTGACTTGACCTGCGTTCCTAGTTCGCTGATTTCACGCTCGCGATAAATCCGTGTCCAACTCGTCGTCCAGGCCGATACAGGCTGCCAATGCAGTGAATAGTCCGGTTGAAAATCACGTGTGAGATGAAACAGCGGCGATAACCCTTCGAATGGGACCCGCTACAGCTCTAGGTCGATCCACGCTCCTTTTCCGACCGGTCGAGAATGATGTATGGGACCTAGCAGTCCCGGGTTTCGGCACCAAAAAATGTAGCCAAACCTGACGAACGTCGAACAGCAGCACGGATGCAAGTATATCGATGGCCAACAGCAACAACTTAAACAGGAACCAGCAGCAACAGGCACACTTGTTCAATTTGAACAGCAACGGTAGGCAAGGGGAACCATTAAGCAAGAGATACTCTTCTTTCGAAGAAATTCGGGAGTTTGGTGACGGTAATAAAATCGAAATAAGGGGATACGGTTTTTTATTCGAACTATATTCGATGATTATCGAATCGAGACTACTGAAATGCGACTGCTGATCCAGCCAAGCGATCCACAAAACCTATCTTCCTACACTACTTAGGAGGTGTTCGTAAAACACGATCGGTACTCAACTGTTCGAAGATGAGAGGCTGCCTGAGATTCTCCCTAGCTGTCACTCGTTTGGACCGATCAAAATGAGTTGGAAAATAGTGTTCTGGTGTGAGATACAACTGGTTAATGAGGTTCTATACTGCTAATTACATTATTGAATTCACTTTTCTTAAATATATATATTTGCCAACAAGTATTTCCCTCTTATTCCTAACATATTCTGACCTGATGAGAAAATGTTTATATAATAGCTTCCGTAAGTACATTTACTGCTAATTCCAGCGATAACCGAACCATAATACTCCCTTTGTTTGACAAAAGTCAAAAGCCGGTGATCTGATACCCCTAACTGATCGCACGTTGAAGTAAATGTTTATATCTAATTGCATTCAATTAGACTGCAATTTCTTTGACATCTTCTCCCGTCAAACACTCGTGTATTGCGGTGGCACGACTTCAAGCCTGCGTGTCATTACTTGTGAGCAAAGAACTCTCTTAGCTCCGTTTGTAAAGTGGCAGCTAGAAAACAAGTTTGGGGAACATCACGACTTACTCGGGTATAGAGTATGTTTGTACTTGCTACTTAATAATACTAAATCGAAAACAGAAAATCATCATCTGTAAAAGAATATTTATAACATTAAGTTGAGAGCCGACAATAATGTCAATAGGCATGAGAATACCTAACTACTTCTGCTATCTTTCGACTCTCATCGCATCAAGATTATTGTGTTACAACAAAAAGTGTCATGTGCCGACCTACTACACAACATACTGGTTCATGCATTGCTATACATGCTCATCATCACCCGCTACCGCACTACCATGCAAATCGAATTACTCAGGTTGCGGTTTATCAAATCAATTTACTGCCACTTAAACTATGATTTAGGTTTTGCGGCGTACGTTGTCTATGAAGCTGCCTCACTCTAGAAAACAAACGTATACCGCACTTTGTTTTTGCTTGCATACGCTTGCCTGTCATCTCATTTATCTCAAGACGTGTAATTCAACCAAGTCTTCTCGACCCGACGGCAAGTATCTTCCAGCTCCAGTGTGTCGCCCGCATGTATATAAAAGGAAGCAGACCAAATTGATAAGTAAAACGTGCTAACCAAACTGCCGCCATGACTCATGAGGAATGGACTCAATTTGGAGAATTCACGTTTAGTTGATTTCATTGTCTAGCAATTTTTGCATGTAATTATTGGTTTGGAATAATAATTATCAATTCAATTTTAATTTAACCTGATCGTGTAGTGATTGGATGGTGCTTCTAGGTTGGTTGAATCGATTTGAAGATAAGTTTGTCTGTTCTGGGGAAGCTGGACGTATCGTTTGTGTCAAGCTTGGTTTGTGTCCAAGGCTAGATTGGCCAGAGTTTACGAGATATGGAGTTCGCCACACTTGTTTGTACAATCTTATATTCTTTAAAGAATAAGGGATAATATAAGGAATGGTTAAAACTAAATATAGCAAAACATGGTCTATTGATTAATGGTAGAAGCCGCATCATGATTTGCCTCAAGACGTCGGTTTTGAAATGTTTCGACATTATTATGCAAAAGCGTTCGGTATATATCGGGATATTACGTTTGTTTCATTTCGGATTATATCTAAAGTTTAATGTTATATTGAAAACATTAAAATTGTCTTCCATTACATAGATCATTGCATGATGGCGTCATCAATGCATTTCTGATAGTTCAAGGAGCTTGTTTCCACGAATTTAAAAAAATTTCGGTAGGATCGGTTTGAGTTTTTGTGCTCAAATGTTTTAACCATTGAAGTAAAATAGCCGTAAAACATTCACCAGTGCAAATTTTTACATTATTTTCTAAATCGTTTCGAATCCGGAAAAGACAATGTAGAATTTCGCTTCTTTGGATTAGATTCTAACACCTTGTAAACAAGCTCCCAAAAGTGTCAATAAATTGAGGTTAATACAATCCGTGCAATGATCAATTATATATTTACACAACACTCAGAGCTGCTTGTATGCATGTACACAATAAAAAGATTTGTAAACGCAAAAAAAAAACGCACTGTTTGACTTAATCAGGCTTCAGTGACCCATTATACGAAGTTCCAAAAACGGGTTGGCTGGGTCGATAGGCAACATCACCTATACGTATTCACAGGATTATAAAAAGTCTATTTCGTGTAACAAAATGGAACCATTGGTCAAAAAAGCAAACTATCTAACATGAGCTCGTACTCTATACATAAACGGAGAGCAATAGGGAGTTGGCATTCTCACTCTCCTACCTTCCAGCCAACTTCAATTGTGTGCCCTGGTGGTCCCTCCCATTCCCCAGAATCAGGATGAAATATTCATATAATTATGCATGTATTTAAATAAGAGAAAAATATTGATCCTGAAATAAAATCTTGCATACCGCTTTCTAAATAAGGATTGTATCGAAAATAAACTGGCAACGCTTATGATGCGCTCACACATACACCCGTGAGGCTATCGGTCTGAGCCTACCTACGACGCGTTCATCTGTCAACAACTTGATAGCTCCTGAACATTCGAGAAACAGTGATCGTTTTCGAAATGCCGCGAATCGAAAAGAGTGTTAAAATTTAAGTGGTGGACACGTGACTTCGTGAGAAGGATGTCTTGATGAACAAAAAATATTGAATCGTTTCGAAATTCATCACGTAAAATCTACCATCAACAAGTTTGGGGAACACTTCTCGTTCGATGAGCTGCCAAGAAGAGGAAGAAAACCAGGTCCAGCTGACCCAAAATTGGATCGGAAGGTAGACAACCTCATCCTTCGGAACAGATCGATGTCAATACATGATTTGGCCAAAAAGGCTGGTACTTCTGTCGAAATAGTACTAGGAATCAAGAAGCGCAACAAACTGAAAACTTATAAGAATCAGAAAATAGCTAAACAAAGTGCTGAGAAAAAATCCAGGGCGAAAACCAGAGCCAGAATGCTACATAGCCGACTTTTGCAACTACCGCCTGCCTGTGTTTTGATGCAGAAACATATGTGAAAGAGTCTAGAACACTTCCAGGACCGCAATTTTACACCAATGTCATTGGCAAAGATGTGAGCATCTCCAAAAAGTGGTTCGAGGTGGAAAATTTTAGCCAGAAGGTTCTATGGCAGGCAATTTGTTCCTACGGCCACAAGGCACCGATTTTCTATACTGAAGGTACGATCTTTGCCGTACTGAGTGTTGGCAAAAATTGATGCTTCCGTTATACAAGCAGCACAAGGTCTCTTCTTTGTTTTGGCATGATTTAGCTTAAGCCCAATAATGCCAAAACCACACTTAACTGGATGGAGTAGATTTCGTTGAGAAAGACAACAATCCTCCAAATTGTCCACAGCTTCGTCCAGTTGAACGCTAGTGGGCTATCGCCAAGCGCAATTCAATAAGAGTGGTAAGGAGTGCAAACACATAGAAGAGTTCAAGAAAATTGGTCTGTGGCTTCCAGAAATTGCGACAAACAACTGTCAAAAAGCTTATGAGAGGAGTCAAATAAAAAATCTGGAAGTTCTGAACATAATTTTGCTTTCATTCATTTTTTTTTTTTTGGTTGAACCAAGAGAGCAAGACTTGAATAAATCGGTACAGTTGTGTTTAATGTTTTGTTTGTTTTCTATTTCATGCTATACAGCTCGAAAAAATTGTGTAAATTTCTGTTCAATATCATGCACATAACTGGAGCATCACAAAACTTACAAATTAACATTATTAATTGTGTAAAGTTCTGGGACATTCCATACATTGCTTATAACGTTGTATACAAAAGCTCGTCTTCATTACAACTATTTCATGCAAGTTGCTACTTCGTGTGGAATGAAGTACAATTTCACATACTCTGATAATTACATCACAATTAAAATTCAGATTTTTTTTCAGTGTATGAGAAAACATGTGCTGCCAGAATATATAGCCAGAAAAATCTAGAAAGTCATTTCTCTACAACGTTTGCATTAAGAAAAATGGACTTTTTTCGGATGGTAATAAAAAAAAAGCTAAGACAGATGATTGCTTTTGATAAATTTCCCATGAAAGGTAATTATTTAAGCTTACTTGCAAAAAAATTCTATGCCCTTACGGCCATCCGGCAGTTAACCGGAACATTCACCATGGCAGATGAAAACATGCGTGTAGGCATCATTTTGAGTTCTTTCTTCGTTTTATTTATCAATTCCTTCTCAGTTTTCGCGACAAAATTGTTGGAGTAGATCTTACGCTTCGGGTTGGCCCAGAAATTCTCGATGGGACGCAGCTGGGGGACATTGGACGGGTTCGCCGACTTGGGTACCACGTCGATATTCAGCTGCTCCATCTCCTCCAACGATCGCTTCGAGTAGTGGGCCGACGCCAGATCCGGCCAGAACACCGCGTCGTCGCGCTTATGGTATTTCTTGATAAATTTCCCCGTTCACGGCCAGTCCGGAGCGAAAGAAGACCGGCTTTGACATCCCCTTCTCGTTGATTGTCAGCCACAGCACCACCATCTAGGGGCACTTGGTGTGTGAAATGAACTTCACCTCGGAGCTCACTTCCTTCGTGGCGGAAGTAAAATACGAAGTGCCCTGCCAGTCGTTGCCATCCAGGGTAAGATAGTTCTCGTCGTCCATCACCACCGCCACGTCGCGATTCGCCGGGAAAATCGAGTTGACCATCTTATTCAGCCGCCGCCGCTGCGTCATTGCCTACAGCTCCGAAACCAGTGGACGTGACTTCCGTTTCCTGACATGTATGTTCATGTTCGCCTTGGTACTTTTTCACTGTTTGGCCAGTTGAACCGTCCTCCCGGCCAAGCGCACGCAGCAATGTAGCCACTTTTCCCTCGGTCTTCCTCTTCAGCATCCTTTGGAGCTTCTTGTCGCTCAGGGTCGTCGCCCTTTCCCCCCCTCCCCCCCCAACCCTTTTTCCTTTTTTATCACACCTAAAAAAAAATATACTTTTTTTTTTTTTTTTTTTTTTTTTTTTTTTATTCCCCACCCCCTACTCCCCCCACACAACCCCCCCCACAATTTTTTTTTCCCCCCCCCCCCCCCCCAAAAACCCCCCCCAAAAAACCACACACACACTCTCAAATATTCTTCAAAATAACACAGCACATCATTACCCAGTGAACAAGCAAACGGAACAGTTCGTTCGGTCCGCTCTACGTTGCTTTGGAAGCTTTTCACGAGTTGTTTCAATTCTTCAGTCTTAAGTTTTTTTGCACTCGCGAGTGAAATCGAGTCTTGGCTTTCTGAAGAAGAAAAAGTTGTGTGATAAGCAGTGCAACAACGTCATTAATTGCAATTAGCAATATTGCAACAATCTAAAAGGCATATTGCTCCGCATCCATACGGCACGCACACCAGCAGTCCATCGTGTGTAGCGTGCAATCGTTCATCTGCCAACCACCACCGACCAGTATCATCATCATCATCATCATCATCGCTGAGCTCCACGTCTAGCCGGTACACGCGGCCACACATCGTCGCTCGGCAGCAGCAGTACATTCGTCGCCCGTCTGCAGTAGATCAGTGATAAATATAAGATAAGTTTTTGTTTCTCGCTCTTCTGAATTAATTTTAATCGTATTGTGTGTGAGAGTGTGGAGAGTGAGTGAGAGTGAGTGAGAGTGTGTGAGAGTGTGTGAGAGAGTGTGCTTAGGTTTAGTTTGTTTATCTTAGGTTTAGTTTGTTTATCTGTGATTGATTGTAGATAATTACGTTAGCGGTTGAGCGTCATAAGCTCCCACGGGTGCGACATGGATGATTTGTCGGAAGATGATTCATCCATGCCGCCAAATGATGGGGTAGCTCTTAAAGTTACCCGATCGCGTGCTTATCCAGATAGTTCAGCTGGTCCTTGGGTTGTCTATTTTCGGCCCAAAACGAAACCTCTCAATGTTTACCAGATTTCAAACGATCTGACGAAACGATTCTCGGCCGTGACCGAGATAATTAAGGTGAGACCCAATAAACTAAAAGTCGTTGTGTCCAACCTTAAACAGGCTAACGAAATTGCTGTCTCTCAGTTTTTTACACTGGAGTATTTAGTGTACATCCCAGCTCGAGGTATTGAGATTGAAGGGGTTGTCACCGAAGCGAGTTTGACCCCTGAGATCCTGTTGAAGCAGGGGGTTGGTCGCTTTACGAACCCTCTGCTTCCTTCAGTCAAGATACTTGATGTGCAAAAACTAGGCACAGTATCGATCACGAAGGGTGAAAAGAAGTTTACACCGTCAGACTCGTTTCGCGTAACCTTCTCTGGTTCAGCCCTCCCTCAATACGTCGAGTTGGGAAAACTTCGACTACCTGTGCGGTTGTTTGTACCTCGGGTCATGATCTGCGAAAAATGCAAGCAGATGGGACATACGACCTCCCATTGCAGCAATAAGGCACGCTGCTCTAATTGTGGGGAGAAGCACGAGGATGGCGCTTGCGCAGACAGCACACCAAAATGCGCTTTCTGTAAAGGAACTCCTCCTCATGCTCTCTCGTCGTGCCCAGCGTACAAACAACGCGGGGAGAAATTAGAACGCTCGCTAAAACAGCGTTCCAGGCAATCTTTCGCCGAAATGGTGAAAAAAGTCTCCCCACCACCCAATGCCAATACAAATCCCTTTGCTCCTCTGTCAGATGACGAGTCTGACTTTGATTCGGCTGAAGAGGGAACATCGTTCACTTTTCCGGAAGGTGCTTCAAGGAAGCGAAGACGCGTCCGCCCACGGAAAATTGCTGAAAAGAAGCCCGAGACCAGCATGCCCATTTCAAAAAAAGGTGGAAAAAAGGAAAAGACAATTCCTCCTGGTTTCCGTAGTACTAACTACACCCAGGACTTTCCATCTCTCCCGGGAACATCCAAAACCCCTGAAGCCCCTATTTTAAGAACAGAAGCCCCCTCCTCAAGTGGGCTGTTCTCATTTGATGACATTGCCGAAGGTATCTTCAAGTACCTCGAAATTTCTGACCCTCTCAAAAGCATTGTTTTGGCAATGCTTCCAACAGTGAAGACTTTTTTGAAGCAATTGACAATTAAGTGGCCCCTCCTTGCAGCTATCATCTCCTTCGATGGATAATTTTCCAAATGAGGTCGGGGATTTGATCACTGTTCTACAGTGGAATTGTCGAAGTTTGATTCCTAAATTGGAATCTTTTAAATATTTAGCTCACAATACCGGTTGTGATGCGTTCGCTCTTTGTGAAACATGGCTCTCTTCCGAAATCGATCTTCCTTTTCATGATTTCAATATTATTCGTCTTGATCGTGAGGATTCACGTGGAGGAGGAGTACTTTTGGGGATCAAAAAGTGCTACTCCTTCTATAGAGTGAATTTTCCTCCAATTCCAGGTATTGAAGTTGTCGCATGTCAGGCTGTTATTAAAAATAAAAGCCTTTGCATTGCTTCTGTGTATATTCCTCCTAGAGCCTCAATTAACCGAAAACAACTTTCAGATATTTGTTCGGTCCTTCCTTCTCCACGGTTGATCATGGGAGATTTTAACTCTCACGGTACAGGCTGGGGAGAACTGTACGATGACAACCGGTCTTCCCTGTTATATGACCTCTGTGACAACTTCAATATGACCGTTCTCAACAATGGAGAAGTAACACGTTTGGCTGGAACATCCACAGTTGGCAGTAGATTAGACCTCACACTTTGTTCGAATTCATTATCGTTGGATTGCACATGGAATGTGATTCAAGATCCCCACGGTAGTGATCACTTGCCCATAAAAATTTCGGTTGCCACCGGGTTCAATCCGTCGAGATCTGTCAACGTCACGTATGATCTTACCCGTCACATCGATTGGACAAAGTTCAGGACAGCAGTAGATGAAGCCGTAACGACGGTAGAAAGGCTTTCACCGCTAGAAGAATATAACTTCCTCTCCAACCTGATCATAGACAGCGCGCTTCAAGCTCAAACTCGACCAGTTCCAGGGACGTCATTTCGCAGGAAACCTCCTTCTCCATGGTGGGATCAGCAATGCACCGAGGTTTACCGTAAAAAGTCCGACGCGTTTAAAGTTTTCCGTAGACGTGGAACACCTGAGCACTTCGAAGTATACACGGCTCTCGAACGCGAACTTAAGAGCCTCATCAAGGCCAAGAAACGCGGATACTGGCGAAGATTCGTGGACGGGCTATCGCGCGAGACGTCGATGAGTACTCTTTGGAACACGGCGCGAAGATTGCGTAACCGAACTAAGAACAACGAAAGCGAGGAGTACTCGGACCAATGGATCCTCAAGTTCGCGCGAAAAGTTTGTCCAGATTCTGTGCCGGCACGGATCATTCCTCGCGAAACCGAGAATTCGATAGATGAGATCAGCCAACCTTTCTCAATGGTAGAACTCTCTCTCGCGCTCCTTTCGTGTGGCAATACGGCTCCAGGAGCTGATAGAATCAAGTTCAACTTGCTTAAGAACCTTCCAGACGTCGCGAAGAGGCGCATGTTGAACTTGTTTAATCAGTTTTTGGAGCTCAACATTGTACCGGATGATTGGAGGCGGGTGAGAGTTATCGCCATTCAAAAACCTGGCAAACCCGCGTCCGACCACAACTCCTATCGACCCATCGCGATGTTATCCTGCATTCGAAAGTTGTTGGAGAAAATGATCCTCTTCCGTCTGGACAAATGGGTTGAGACGAACAACCTGCTTTCAGATACTCAATATGGTTTCCGTAGGGGTAAGGGAACGAACGACTGTCTCGCGTTACTTTCCACAGATATTCAGCTAGCTTTTGCTAAAAAAGAGCAAATGGCTTCTGTATTCTTGGACATAAAGGGGGCTTTTGATTCAGTATCTGTTGAAGTTCTTTCAGATAAACTCCACGCTTGTGGCTTTTCTCCATTAATGAATAACTTTTTGTACAATTTGCTGTCAGAGAAACATATGAGCTTTTCTCATGGAACCTCTACAGCTTCTCGATTTAGCTACATGGGTCTCCCCCAGGGATCATGTTTAAGCCCCCTTTTGTATAATTTTTATGTCAAAGACATTGACGGTTGTCTAAGTGACAACTGTACGTTGAGACAACTTGCAGATGACGGCGTAGTGTCGGTCACTGGACCCAATGGGGTCGATCTGCAAGGACCCTTACAGGATACCTTAGACAATTTGTCTACTTGGGCTCTAGAGCTAGGTATCGAATTCTCTACGGAGAAAACTGAGTTGGTAGTTTTTTCAAGGAAGCATAACCCAGCACAACCGAAGCTTCAAATTTGGGGTACACCGATAACTCATTCTATGTCCTTTAAATATCTTGGGGTCTGGTTCGATTCTAAGTGCACCTGGAGATCCCACATTGAGTATCTGAAGCGAAAATGCCAGCAAAGGATCAACTTTCTCTGCACAATTACCGGGACCTGGTGGGGAGCAGATCCGCAAGATCTTCTAACGTTGTACCGGACAACGATTTTGTCGGTTATGGAATACGGTAGTTTTTGTTTTCAGTCGGCGGCTCGGTCGCATATCATTAAACTGGAACGTATTCAGTATCGGTGTCTTCGTATCGCGTTAGGTTGTATGCACTCGACTCATACGATGAGTCTGGAAGTGCTGGCTGGCATGTTGCCACTCTCGGATCGATTTTCAGAATTGTCTCTCCGGCTCCTCACCAGGTGTGAAGTTATGAACCCCCAGGTAATCGAAAACTTTGAGAAGCTTCTCGAGTTGAATCCTCAAACTCGCTTCATGACATTGTACCATTGGTACATAACACAGGATGTCAGCCCTTCGCCAAATATTCCCAATCGTGTTTGCTTCTCCGACTTCGGCAGTTCGGTTCATTTTGATTTATCCATGAAGCAAGAGCTTCGTGGAATTCCAGAGCATCATCGTCCTATGATTGCTCCTGTGATATTTTCTGCAAAGTTTGGCCAAGTTAATTCCACTAAATCGTTCTTCACTGACGGATCATTGATAGAGGAGTCTGCAGGCTTTGGTATATACAATGAAATTTATAGCGCCAATCGTAAACTTCAAGCTCCTTGTTCCGTATATGTCGCCGAATTAGCGGCAATACACTTTACGCTAGAAATCGTTGCCTCACTAACACCGGATCAGTACTTCATTTTCACGGATAGTCTCAGTTCTATAGAGGCTATTCGCTCTTTGAGGCCGGTAAAGCACTCCTCGTATTTTCTCATGAAAATACAGGAGCTTCTAAGTGCTTTATCTTCGCGTTATTTTATCATCACCTTTGTATGGGTCCCTTCTCATTGTTCAATTCTGGGCAATGAGAAAGCGGACTCGCTTGCAAAGGTGGGCGCTATAAAAGGCGATATTTATGATCGACAAATCGCCTTCAATGAATTTTTTACTATTTTTCGTCAACAGTCACTCGTCAGCTGGCAGTATAAATGGAGTAAAGGAGATTTGGGGCGATGGCAACATTCTATCATCCCTAAGGTGTCGAAGAAATCTTGGTTTAGGGGGATGGATGTGGGACGAGACTTCATTCGTGTCATGTCTCGCCTCATGTCCAATCATTATTCTTTGAACGCTCATTTATACCGGGTTGGGCTGAGCGACTCTCTCTGTGAGTGTGGACAAGGCTATCAGGACGCAGATCACGTTATTTGGTCTTGTGTTGAGCATCGTGGAGTCAGATCGGAGCTTAATGATTCCCTTCGGGCTCGAGGTAGACAACCCAATGTGCCAATTCGAGATATTTTGGCTTTGCGTGATTTGGAGTATATGCAATTAATTTATGTGTTTTTGACTAACATTAGCATTAGATTGTAGTTAGTTTAACCTGTATGTTTACTTTAAGTTTTTTTTTTCTTTTTTTTTATCTGTGTTTGTGTGTTTTTTTTTCTTTCTCAAAAAAATGTTCAAGTTAAAAGAAATCCATACATTGTATAGTTTTAAGTTTTTTGACAATTTAGAATTTAAAATTAATGTGTTATGTATACCATACTTTAAATTCCCACCCATCTTCCCATCCGTAATTTGTTATTCCTATTAACCTCGAGACGGCCGCGAGTAATCGGTTTTATCCCCCTAACTTTAGTTATAAGATAAATAATGTAAAATAAATATGAAAACTTGGCTCTGTAAAGTTGATTCGATTGAGCCTGTACAAATAAATGATTAATACAAAAAAAAAAAAAAAAAAAAAAAAAAGGAAAAAAAAAAAGATTTCGTGTAAAATTATGTCTCCTGAAACTGACGCATACGCAATTCGACGAAAGATGTGTTTGATTGAATTTATTTTCTCATCTCTTTCAACTCATTCTTATGTCCTAAAGGACGCTTGCATATGTCGGTCTCAGGAGACAGAAATTTACATGACATTTTGGTAGTGTGTAGTTAGGTGCTGGCTTCAAGGTGTACGTCGGACCAAGGGGTTCTGAACCAATTTCAAATCGCTAGTTGCATATTGATTGTTGTTACTACCATCTGTTGAGTACAATGTAACAGCTAATAATCTAAACAACATACTTCATAAGAGCGTAAGCGTCAAACACTTCACAAGTGACACTACTACCAACTGTCAACCATTTAGATTCTCTATCATGTTAGTGAAATGTTATTCCTTGTGTTGGTTTGCTTGTCCTAGTTTGCATGAAAGTGCAGAGGGATTCAAGAATTTAACGTTTGAATCGTTCTTCCCCTCTTCGTTTACAAAATCAGATAAGTCTGCTTGAATAAGTTGTCGAGATTTATACATTTCGAGTAACCGTTGCCATGACTACTGTCAGCTGCTTGAGACTGATTTTTTTTACAGCAATGCGTTTCTGAATAAATGGCTATTGTTCGTGGAACATGAATATATGAGAGATCAAAATAATACCAAATTCTGGGGGCGACCCCGGCGTATTGGTTAACATCCATACCTCTCATGCCAAAGTCACGAGTTCAAATCTCACCCCCGGAAAAGTTACGAAATTGCCCAAAAGCGGTGTTTGAGTGACTAGGACGGGAGATGAACCAGCCCGAGGCTGAAAATCTCAATAATCAAGAAAGAAAAAAAACCAAAATCTTCTATTTTACCATAAAGTCTAGAATGTTGCCTTTCAATGGTAGTTTAGCAAAGATTTCATTTCATTGTATTGGTATAGTAACATTTAAAATGTCAAAACCTCGTCTTTTGCACTCTTCAGATCTTGCTGCACTTAATTCACCCACCTCACTCCCTGCGCTCCACCTCTTCCGGATTGAAGACGAACACCATCATGGCAGGGTTGTAGTCTAGCATTCTTGCAACATGCCCTGCGCAACATATACTTCCAGCATTGACCACTTTCTGGGTGCTGAATTCCCACCAAAAGAGTTGGGTGAGCTTCTTCGCCGCCATACACCGTTCTCATGCACACCGACAGAGATGGTTCTAAGCACACGCCGTTCAAAAACACCAAGTACTTGCAGGTCTTCATCGAGCATTGTCCACATCTCATGCCCGTAAAGGAACCAGCGGTCTTATCAGCGTTTTGTACATGGCACATGGAAAGCTAGAATGTTCTCCCGAAATCTTAGTTTTACAGTGGCTTCAGTCGTTCGAGATTATACGATGGTGGGCGACTGTATCATACGTTGTTAACGACGGATAGTTTTGGTCGCAGTTTTACCATCACCAAGTAGTGGTCAGAGTCAACGTTGGAGTCACGATAGGATCTGACGTCGATTAGTGCCGTCCATTAATCAAAACGGGGTTGATTTGCGGTTCTGTCTGCTACGGTGATCTCCAGTATTACTTATACTGGTGGCTGTGCTAGAAGTTAGGGCTACGAATGAATGGTTTGTCCGCTAATGAGCGGTGAACTTTCTAATTGTCGGTCTAAACTCCTCCTTCTGGCCGACCTGAGCATTCAAGTCGCCTTTGACGATCATGACGCCATGACTTGGGCAGCGGTTGTATTCACGTTCTAGCTGCGCGTAAAAAAGCATTCTTCTCATCATCAGTGCTTCCGGAGTGCGGGCTATGAACGTTGATAATGCTAATGTTGAAGAACTGACCCTTGACCCTCAACATGCACACCACATGTTTCTGTATTTCACCCATCACTATAAAAGCTGTTTCCAGCTCACAAGATTTTATGATTACCTCTAAACGTACACACCATATATTCTTTTCA
This sequence comes from Aedes koreicus, assembly GCA_024533555.2. NCBI lineage: Eukaryota > Metazoa > Arthropoda > Insecta > Diptera > Culicidae > Aedes > Aedes koreicus. Next base: position 247,132 of record JAHHFK020005809.1, on the reverse strand, counting down.
GAACATCTCCTGCAGCGCTACGGTGCCAAACTTCAGTATCCTTAAGTACATCGAACGGTATGTGGATGCTTCCGACGTAGTGGAGGAATCTTCAGCTCCACACACTTAGAAATTATGAATTTTACACGCGACATAATTCATGTTTGTAAAAAGTCGGGGAACGTAAAGAAAAATTGTGTGTAAAATTATGTGTCCTGGAACTGATACATACGCAAATCAACAAAAGATGTGTTTGATTGAATTTATTTTCTCATAGATTTCAGCTCATTCTTATGTGCTTAAGGACGCTTGCATGTGTCGGTCTCAGGAGACAGAAATTTACATGACATTTTGGTACTGCGCACGCATCGAGTTTCCAATCGCTAGTCCTGCTTTGTCACTACGGTCTTCGCTTATTGTTCCGGTCCGGATGTGTTGTTGAAGAAGTTCAGAAACATTACTTTATGAAAATTTTAAGAACTAATCTCAATCACAAAGCACTCCTCCCAAAATTGAAAATATACTGTGGTAAACGGGAAAGAGCTCATCCGATGTTTTTCTCGTCGTCCACACTTGAATCAGCCAGCTTCTTAGTTCCGATATACCATCCTATGCAAACCAACATTCCAGTTTTAGGATTCGCTAAAACCGATGAAAGCGTTTGTTTGTGTCAGATTACAAGAAGTTTAGGCATTCGATGAAGCCTGGTGCAAATATGAGTGAAACTGGTGCCTACACACTTAGAAATTATGAATTTTACACGAGACGTAATTCATGTTTGTAAAAAGTCAGGGAACGTAAAGAATGATTTCGTGTAAAATTATGTCTTCTATAACTGGCACATACGCAATACGTCGAAAAATGTGTATGATTGAATGTATTTTCTCATCTCTTTCAACTTATTATTATGTCCTGAAGGACGCTTGCATGTGTCGGTCTCAGGGGACAGAAATTTACATGACATTTTGGTAGTGTGTACACAATACCAAAATGTCACGTAAAATTCTGTCCTACACATGCAAGCGTCCTTTCGCACATAAGAATGAGTTGAAAGAGATGAGAAAATAAATTCAATTAAACATATCTTTTGTCGAATTGCGTATTTGTCAGTCTCAGAAGACATAATTTTACACGAAATAATTCTTTACGTTCCCCGACTTTTTACAAACTGAGATTACGTCTTGTGTAAAATTCATAATTTCTAAGTGTGTAGTGGTAGAGTAGTATTAGCAGGAAATTCACGGGAGCTCAACGTCACACAATACTCAGAAAAAAAAAACTTTGTGTACAAGGAATCAGTCATTATGGCTCACAAATTACTTCTTCAATGGGATACTCTGAAAGTATCATTATCACTTCCGTTTATAAAGTCTTCATTTTAGGAAGGAGCTGGAAAATAAAACTACACACTTAGAAATTATGAATTTTACACGAGACGTAATTCATGTTTGTAAAAAGTCGGGGAACGTAAAGAAATATTTCGTGTAAAATTATGTCTCCTGAAACTGACACATACGCAATTCGACGAAACATGTGTTTGATTGAATTTATTTTCTCATCTCTTCCAACTTATTCTTATGTGCTAAAGGACGCTTGCTTTTGTCGGTCTCAGGGGACAGAAATTCACACGACATTTTGGTAGTGTGTATGAAATAGGAATCCATGAAGCAAATTTTCCTTAAGTCATTTAATTTATTGATCATTTAACGAAAATGCTTCCACGCCCCAACTGGCTTCCAGATAGCTGGTACCTTGACCATTGCCGTAGAATACAACAATGTTGGTATGATTGTCAGCTCCTTTTTCGGATTATCGATTAGCTGCTTCTCGCATTTGGCCACAAAATTGTTAGAAATGACTCTGCACACTTAGAAATAATGAATTTTACACGAGACGTAATTCATGTTTGTAAAAAGTCGGGTAACGTAGAGAACGATTTCGTGTAAAATTATGTCTGCTGAAACGGACACATACGCAATTCACCAAAAGATGTGTTTGATTGAATTTATTTTCTCATCTCTTTCAACTCATTCTTATGTGCTAAAGGACGCTTGCATGTGTCGGTCTCAGGGGACAGAAATTTACATGACATTTTGGTAGGGTGTGCGTTTAAGGTTTGGTCGGAAAATTCTGGATTCGAGTGTTTAGAGGGTTCGCGTTCTTCGGTACCACAGTGATGATTAGGCGATCTCGTCAAACGACCTTATGTCATAATAGGCCGATGCCAGATCCAACAAAAACCCCAAATTCTCTTCCGCATATCGCTTCCGGATAAAAGCGGTCACTTTCTGCAGGCATTTGATACTGAAAATCAGCGACCTCTCTGTCCAAGGCGGTAGAAAGAAAATCAAACGGTGGTTTTTGACTGCTGATGACCTCTGCGAAAGAACTGATACCGCTGTCAAGGTTTGACTGTATAAAAGAGGTACTTTGATTGACGAAGCAAAAGTGAATTCACAACCATGTGGCAGTAAAATCGCACAAAATAGAGATGAAAACTGTCTACTTTACTTTAATGCAAACTGTACACCAGTTCTGAAAAACAGACAAAAAATTGTGACAAATCGTTCAAAGCCAAACGATTGTAGACAGAGCTTACCTCGTTCTTTTCCCTATGTCATTCCCACGGTCATAAATCTTCAAAAATAGCAACAACAAAAATAGTAAACATTCGTCATAGGGTAGGGAACGGCTTAATCAGGGGTCACTATTTTAATCAGTTGTTCGGAAAAAGGTCTATAACTCCTACATTTTCCAAATTATTTCATTTTTAATGATACGATCATAAGCTTTATCTATTTGGCCAATGATTCGATGTATGATTGATTACCAATTTATTACTGTCATTTTGAAGATTTGAAATACATCATCTAGAAACCATCAGTTTCTGACCTGCTGAAGAAGTTCGCTCAAATATTGCCTTTGTGTATTTTGCATTTGCATCGCGTGTACCGGAGAGCATGTCTTCATCAGCTCTCTCCCACAACTACGCTTGTTGCCAGAATGTGATGTTGAACATTGAGTTAAATTTGTTACATATTTGGATAATCTGAAATCGCTATTTATTTCATGTTTCTTCCAGTTATTGGAGGTTGATCTATGCTTATGATTATATTGTCCATCATCTGGCACTATCATTTGCTATAAAAAATATGTTTCGGAGCTGTCCAATAGTACCCAAGGATAAATAATGCTTCGCTGTTAAGCGGCAGCTTTGACATCACTGTTGCTTTTGAGAGAGCTCATGTTTCCTCTCTTCTTTGTTAACCATGGATATAGCGCACCGGTAATGTAACGTGAAGCCTGCTGTCTCTTGCATTTGTTTGTTTTTAAACGAAGCATCCCGTTTGTCGTCACAGTCGCTTTGGCTAACATTTGCGTGAGAGTAAATGAAATAAGAAATACACATTGCCAATCTAAAGATCAATGACAAACTAAAAGTTTGGTCGTGTACGTCTGTCTCATAACCTGCTAGGAGACGAGTTTGTGGTCGTAGCAATCGACATGTTTTGGTTGATTGTTTTCGAGAGCGGATGGGTAAAACGAAGGAGCGGGTTGAGGAAATTGACGTTTGCGTCAAATCGTCAACTGGCCTATTTCATTTCACCTTCGCACACATGCACAGAATCGCACTCATACAATATTGTTAGTTTATGTACAGATTGAGGAGCTGAAGAAAACATTTTTTTAATCGGAAAGAAATCCGCATGCGTTTAAGAAGTCCCTGCAATTGGGAACTTTATTCCATGGCTATGAAATTGTCTACGCCTAATTCTCGTTGCTGTATGTATGTTCCGATAGACCAGACGTAAGCAGAGGGATTAATGTCTAAATATTGGCAGTTCTAATTATAGATTACATACAGCTTCATCAAATGTCTTAGGGGCTGACTAAATTGCTTAAAACCCGTCCCGTACCCTACTTCATTTCGATAGAAGAAAAACCGATTCACATATACCTCGTGTTTTGTATTGTTTCATTCCAAAATGATTTTGTTTATATCGCACACCCATACTATAATATACCTTTCATTTTTCCAGGCTTCCTCCTCGGGTTCGTCACCTCACTGGAACTCTACATGACTCTCCGTGTGATCATCGGATTCGCGTCCATGTCTGTAGCCGTGGTAAGTTTCGTGCTGGTTGTCGAGCTCGTCAGCGGAAAGTATCGCACAATCATCGGTATCCTCAACATCCTCCCGGTTGCCATTTCCTACGTCCTAGCGGCCGGCATTGCTTTCTTCACTCGGGAATGGCGACTCATGCAGTTTGTCATCACTATTCCCGGTGCTGTCCTGCTACTGCTATGGTACTGGTGTCCGGAATCTCCCAGATGGTTGCTAGCAAAGGGACGGGTTGAAGAACTGAAGGCCATCATTGACACAGCTGCCAAAATCAATGGATTCAAGCTTCCGGCAGGGTATGAGAAAACGTTGCATTCCTCAGACTCGGAGAGCAGCGAAGATGTTGTTTCCGTTTTTGACCTATTCCGGATGAAATTCCTCCGAACTACTCTTTTAATGTTGGTAGTTTGGTTTGGCATCGTTCTGATCTACTTTGGCATCACACTCCACCTCGGAAATCTCGGTGGAGACATCTATCTGAACACGGTAGGTAAACACCGAGTACAACCTGCTGACTAATGGATTAATTGAATGACAAATCCTATTAGCACCTACCTAATACTAAACAACTCCTTTCCAGTACATCTGATCTAAAACTAATTAATTGTGATTATCGAAACTAATCACATTCAATCCACTGGAGCGACAACTTTTCCCCACATGAGGGGTTCATGTATCCAAAACTTTGCCAACGTCTCACACTACCTTCCTACTCACCACTTATCCTCAGGTCCTCGCCGGCAGTGTCGAATCGATTGCAATCTGCCTTAGCATCGTGGTCGTGCTGAAACTCGGATTACGTGTTAATTTATTCCTCTACATGGTCGTCGCTGGTATCTCGTGCATCTTGATGAATTTTATCCCGGACGGGAATCTGTGGGTGATTATCTTGCTGGCGATGATAGGTAAGTCAATTTTCTTTTTAGATCCTTTGAAGACCACGGTGATGGCTCATTCGAATAAGTTACCTGGTTCAGTTACGAAAAAGTGATGCATAATTAGAAAAGAAGGACTGCAGAAGAATGACGAAAAAACTTTCAGGTTCGTTACGATCCTTTGTAACGAACGTGACGCCGCTTTCCATGCTTAATTAATTAATGAATTACATAACCTCAGAAAATCTTCACAAAGTAGGGCACACTAGGTGAATAGGTTTTGTAGAGCAGGCGGTGAGAATTATAGGACGAGAATGGAAGAATGGATTTTTTTTTAAACAAAAAAGTCTGTTAGTAGAACACGTCCTTTATGATGCATGATGAGGGCACGATCAAATTAATTAGCATTTAATAGAAATATAATACAGCCAAGCGACTCCCAGTTGGTGACTGGCAAGCAATTAGATATTTGTTCACTATTCTTTATTGTGCTCTTTATTTGCAGTCAAGTGTTCGGTAGGGGCGTGCAATGCTATCATTCCGACGTTTACAGCCTATCAATATCCAACAACCATGAGGAACCTCGGAGTCGGTGCTGGAAATTTTGCCGCCGGCGTTGCGCTCATCATTGTGCCGTACCTTTGGTTGCTGGTAAGATTATGATAGTGTTTAAAGTGTAGGTGAATAGGTTGGCTGTTCTAGATGTTAATGACATCATTAAGTTTTCAACAGGCTATGTTTGGCATCTTTGCTTTGCGTTAAATAATTATGTCGCTGGTTAGACGCCCTCGGGATTTGTATATTAGTGCTCAAATTTCATTTGATTGTTTTTTTAAGATACATTATCGAAAAAGGCGAAAATATCCACCGATGGTGCTAATGGAAGGATTTCCCCGTGTTTCTCAGACAGCACATAAAAGTTAAAAACATTTGTTAAGCTACAGCTCTTACCTAATCTTTCGTAAATTCAATTTAGGATAGGTCACCTTTCGCTCACTGGCCACGACACGGGGGTTCTGATAACGTGTCCATATAAGTCCAGTGTAGTCCTGCACACTACCAAAATGTCATGTAAATTTCTGTCCCCTGAGACCGACACATGCAAGCGTCCTTTCGCACATAAGAATGAGTTGAAAGAGATGAGAAAATAAATTCAATCAAACACATATTTTGTCGAATTGCGTGTGTTTCAGTTTCAGGAGACATAATTTCACACAAAATCTTTCTTTATGTTTCCCGACTTTTTACAAACATGAATTGCGTGTCCTGTAAAAATCATAATTTCTATGTGTGTGGACAACTTGTTTTGAACACCAATGAGCTCGCTATCGAGTTTTCATATTATGTAATGTGGCTCATAATATGTTTTGGTCCATTCCCGAACCTGGCCACTTCATCTGGGATACCAGAACACGTTTAGGTGTGACCAATTTTATCCGGGACAACTCAATACGCCCACATATCTATGAATTCTCATTGCATTTAAAGTCTCGCATGATACGATTCCAGTCAGAAACTGGCCATTCCCCGTAAAGTGCCGTAATGTGCCGTATTGATACTTACTTTTTACTTTTGCTGGGCCAATGTCCCTTCAAGACCGCACCTGCACCACAATGTTTCGCCAAAAAACTCGGTTCCGGGCTACTTGTCTCCAGTTTCTCGAGCGTCCTACACTTCCTAGGTCCTGCTCCACTTAGTCTTACTACCTAGCTCGCTGCGCTCCCCTGCGTCTTGTACCGCCTGGATTCGAGACAAACACCATTTTTGCATCCTTACTACGTATGCAGCCCTTTGTACCCTTCCAGCTTTAGCGACTTTCTGAATAATGGGTTCTCCATAAAGTTGCACCAGCTCTTTGTTCATTCTTCTCCCTGCGACTTTTTCACATAAACTTTTCTTTTCTTCTAATGAATCCTGTTTGGCTTATTATGTTTATTTGATAATTCGAGCAGTTTTGGTAGCTCGAAGCGCTCTGAAATTAAATGCAAATCAGTATAATATTACTACAACACAACTATTAGGCATGGGCATGAGCATGAGCATGATTGACCGCCCACGGATGCTACTCAATTATTGCCAGATCAGCTGTATTTACACAAAGAACCAATAGATGATGTTTGGGACTAACATACATCCTCAATGTGTAAAAACTGGTGACCCATTACGCAGCAATACCGGCGCCCGCCGTGCCCGAATGCTGGTCAAGTAGGCAGGCTTGGCTTGCTCCTCCGTTTGAGCGAAGAATGCAGTGTATCTGGTACGCGCACGGCATAAGTTGCATGGTGCACCGTGCGTGTTTGGCATCTGCTCTACACCGACAAATACACGATCCTCCCGTTCGGTAGATCGAGCGTGCGAAACGGCAAAAGAGAAAACCCGAAGAGCGCGCTCGCCGAGCAAAAGAGTGTGTTGCTCGGCGTGCCATCCTCCTTTCTATTGGCGTCGTGCAGTAAAATCTCCGCTCTTATGTTACCTCTGCATAAGGATTGTTGTGTTGACAAATTGAATGGAAGAAAAATGGGAATGAGCACAAAAACATTACTCTCCGCAAATCTGCAAAACATTCATCAAAAACATCTTTCGCCTTGTGAAAATGTTTTTTTCGTTTAGAATCATGCGGATCATTAGGTTTACTAGTTGATTTTTCATAAGAAACCATCAATTGATTTCATGACACCACCCATGCTGCATCGCATACAAGATGTAAACATAAATTCATTTACGAATTAATTTGCATCGAGATGATTCACTAGCAATGCGTCATAGTGAAAATCGTCTAAAACGCTCCCCAATAAACTTGTACCGTATAGGAACGATATTATAGATGTTATGACCATACCACTTACAGTTGGGATGATACCCCGAATTGGTGGTTAGGCACTTATTATGGTTGTTGTTTATGCGGGCTTCTCTATCGAATTCCTGTTGGTTGAATGAAGAACGGATATTTACTTTAGGTATTGGTAAGTATCCAAATGTTCGCTTGTGAATGTTAATTTGAATCAAAATTGAAAAACATTATCATAGAAAGCCTTTTTTCCACTGTCTCTTGCTTCTCTAAGAAAATTCAATCAATTATCGCAGTTAACAATTCATTTACGAAGTGTCAAATTTAAATGACAATTCACCAAATAGAATATCCCTCTGTTATTGATCCCTATTTTTGATAAAATATATGTGAAAATTTATTTCTCATCTGTTAAAAATAAGTCTTCCAGAATATGTTATATTAAAACTTTACATCTGTCACTTTTTTACTTGGATACATTTTCGAAAAATTCAAAGGTCCGTCGCATCAATTTGGATTACAAAACGCTCGCGTATTTTTTTTTCCCGTAAACCAACAAAATACATAGAATGACGATAGCTTTTTGCAATTCGAGTTATTGTGGCGGAACAAATTCTTTTGAATTTTTCCAAAATGTATCTCAGTGAATTGATCCGAAAATGGAAATTATTTTCAATTCGTTGAATGAAGAGTCTGAGCATTTTTCATTAAATCGGTTCATTTAATAAAATTGGTAAAAATATCAGTGATTTACTCTAGTGATAGAATAAACTTGACCCAGATCAATGCTAAAGTTTTTCATAATTTTTAGAATTTTGTCAAGAATAACTTCCGCTGTATTGCGGCCCAATATTACCACCATAAGTTGGATCGCTACTCCATGTATTTTTTCCTATCTTTTATCTCATTCTCGCAAACTTACCTCGCTATTTCAAATTGATAAATCTCGATTGTTAGTGAATGAACATCGAATCGAACTCCATCAGATTGTTCACAGCAAGTAAGCTTACAAACTGATGTGATTAAATATTCAATATCTAGTATAGATTCTGAGTTATATCAATTCTAAATTATGAGGTTATGGCTACCGTCAAGAATGCTTCAGCATAAGCCCATAAGGTCGTATCGAGTTCGAAAGAAATTTCTTTTGCTATATGATACCCATGTTAAATTCCATTTACTGAAACGGAAAAGTAAAGAATCGAAAAGAAATTTCTGCAGCAGTATTCACTTGAAAAGAACGGAAAATAAAATTGAAATTTGTTACGTTGCCACGCAAACTAATGGGAGTTGTCACTTTTACTTTCGGAAAAATATTCCGCTCGATTATTCCGTAAGTGAAGGTGACATTTCGTTCCATGTAAATTATTTGTCTAAATTCCGCTTGGTAGTATTGAACAAAATTCCGTAACCTCTCTACTTTTTAAGTGGATACTGGCTATAGGGTACGATTTGAAATTTGGGTTACAATGTCAAGCACAGATCTTCCCCTACGCGATAGTAAGTTTAAAGGGTGAACACGAAATTGTTGCGACACATTCAACAGGGCATAACTTTTTTACCATTGGGTAAAAATCAACCAAATTTTGCACACTTTCTCATTGATGTGTATTGTTTACATGCTGTCAAACTCGAAGTCGTGTTTTTCGATTCAACGAAAATGGAGGTGAACCAACGCGAGTCGAGAGAACAAATTCTTTCCAAACACCTGGAATTTCCTGAACTGTCGCACCGGCAGTTGGGAAAAATGTTGAACATTCACCATTCAACCGTCTCCAGAGTGTTGAAGCGGTTCCAGGAGCGGTTGACGTTGGACCACGGCAAAGGAGCTGGAAGAAAACCGGGACCGGAGAACAAAAAGACGGAGGGAAAGGTGAAGCGGATGATTAAAGCAAATCCCAACGTCTCAAGCCGTGATTTGGCTAAAAAGATCGGCATGTCGTAGAGCTACGTCCAGAATGCAAAGAAGAGAGCTGGACTACATACATACAAGGTACAGAACTTCCCAAACCGCGATGAGCGGCAACAATCGACGGCTAAAACTCGGGCACGGAAGCTCTACGAGAAGATGCTAACAAAATATGGCTGTGTGATGGACGACGAAACATATATAAAAGCCGATTTTAAGCAAATTCCGGGGTTGGAGTTTTTCACCGGCAAGAGTAAGTTCTATGTGGACGACAAATTTAAGAAGAAGAAAATGTCGAAGTTCGCCTCCAAATATCTCATTTGGCAGGCCATCTGCTCTTGCGGACTGAGGAGTGAGCCTTTCGTGACAAAGGGCACAGTAAATGGCGAGATCTACAAATCTGAGTGCCTCGAGAAGCGCCTTTTGACGTTCTTGCAGCAGCACGACGAAGCTCCGCTATTTTGGCCAGATTTGGCATCATGCCACTATTCTAAAAGTGTCCTGGAGTGGTATGAGGCCAATTCTGTCTATTTTGTTCCAAAGGACATGAATCCGCCAAACTGTCCGGAGCTGCGCCCGGTGGAGCAGTACTGGGCAATGATGAAGCGGGAACTTCGGGAGAGCAAGAAGACAGTCAAAGACGAGAAGGACATGTTAAGAAAATGGAAAAAAAAAACTGAGAAGCTGGTACCGGATGACACTGTAAAGACTTTGATGGAGGGCATCAAGCGAAAATGCGTTCAATTTTACACTCAAGGCTCCATCGATTAACTTTTCTTTTGATTATTGAAGTAAATATATGTATAAAACTACCCTAAAATTTTCGTTTGATTCTAAACATTATAAGAAAATTGGCATGACATTTTCGGTGTCGCAATAATTTCGTGTTCGCCCTTTATACAAACAATGCGTCCCGCGAACTTAGTCTAAATGAATTCACAAATCTTAGAATGCACGGCATCCAAATGTTGCACTATGTTTCTGCTACCGAAACGTGGTAACTTCAGTGCTTTTGCAATAGGTTGCAAAATGTTGTGAACTCAGTCCTTGGAAAAAATTGAGCGGAAGTCCACACTCTGTTATCCACTGCACAATCCTGGTGATATACACATTACGGTCCATCGAAACAACACATCCATCGAAATAACACTTCTAAAAGTTTTTTTTTTTCAATATCCGCGGCGTAGAGGTTTCCCTTATTCTACTTTAGAAATCCACACTCTACTGCTTTCCTTGTAAACGGAAGTAATATGCCCCGTCAAATTAAATGTTGAGCCTCTCTGCAGCGACCGCTCTTTACATAATGGGTTTATAAAGACAGTTTTTACGGAATCATTATCACTAGAAAAAATTCCACACATCCTCACTTAACTGCCTTTTCTCAGCCATCATTTAAAAACAATAAAGGACTCAACAACAAAACCGTCTGCACCCCATGAGATACAACCGCGTACTAACACTGACGAAAGATTTCCGAAATCCAAGAGCACGGAGCATCTTTGATTTCCTCCGTGTTTCTCTTTCTGCATGTTACACGCTCCCGATAGGCAATGCTCGTGCTCCGTTTTCAAGTTCTCGTGCACGGCGTGCAGCCGATGTTCTCACGGCGTGTATCGAGTGTTTAGCTCCGCGTATGGTTCAAATCGTACACTTGCTAGCTACACGTGCGAAGAGATGCCAAGCCTGCAAGTAGGGAATGGGAAGGAACGTGTTGACGTGATACTCGCTTTGTAGGAAGCCGAGAAATCCTCTGCAAATCCACGAGAAGTCACTGGGATGTTTAATAGTTGGGAAAAGGTCAGCAGCAGGGTTCGTTTTGGTTACCGATACGCTGAAAGTATGTAACTAGCACTATCCGCCAAAAGCATGGGATTGCTCCTGCAAGCGACAGAACATCGAACGCCAGTTGCGCCGCACCCCGAATAGTCCGGCATGACCTAATCACCGTAAACTCGTAAATAATGATGATCGCTTTTTCTGCAAATAGAGATAAGACAAGTTGGGCCGCCCCTCCGATAGCCACCAATCGGAGCATTAGTGACTGATATTAATTCTATTGATTCCTACGCTCATTAATGTGGTACCATCCGGGGGAGACTTGGTCCTATACCCAATGCTATCTTATAATTGAAATTCTCAAAAATTTGCTTATAAATGTAAAGCATTTAAATTTCAAAATTTTGAACATTTAGGGTCAGGAAAACTGCATCTTTATAGTTTCTAAGCCTAGCAAATAATCTAAACAACTCTTGTGAAAATTTATTGTGGCCATGAAAAAAGCGTTTTAGATTTCAAAGAATTAAAAATTCACGGTGACGTGAATGAAAATCTCACACGAAGACTGCGATTAAATGAAGATGCCAGCCTTTTTCTTGGCCCTGTTATTTCTTCTTTTGATCTGATTCATTCTTTTGTTCCAGCGTTTATTTAACTTTTCGGCTCTCTTTCTCGTATCGCGCATATCACAAAATCATCAGTGCTTTCGCAAAACAGTCGTATGGTACGAAAAATGATTCATCTTCAGTTTCAGAACGGGTAATGAAGGAAATTAAGCGCATGGTTGACAACCCAAAACTTTCTTCAGCTGAAACCATACGGGAATTGGACATTCCAGTATCTAACCCAACAAACATCAATGCTGAATAACTGTTTGTTCAAACAAATTTGGAGAATTCGTTCAGCGTCTAGAAAGCTGAATAGCTTCTCCAAATTTGTTTGAATAAGCGGTTATTCGACACTGATGTTTGTTGGGAACAGTCGAATTCAGCGATTATTGAGCAGTGACAAACACATCAAATATGGTAAAAGCGTGCTGCAAAACATCAATTTTGGTAGGATGAGTGGAAAAACGCGGAGGAAGAGTTAATATCAACTTAGTTGTGTTTCTTAGTGCTGTTAGTATTGTGCCACGCGGACAAAAAATATTAAATTAGACTATTTTTCCGCTTTGTCACGAGTGAATTGATGATTAGAAGCAGTTTAATTGGTTCATATTAGACGCCCTGTGGTCATTTACCTTCGCCAGCATGTATGAACATACGAAATAATCCAAGGGATTCAGATCTGGTGAACTGGGAGGCCATTCATTCTTGTCCAAAAAGTCGGTCAAATTTTCTCGGCACCAGCCCTGAACGAGATTTGCAGCGATGGCGCTCCGTCCTACTGAAACACATAGTGATCATCTCCAAACACCTCTTGTACATATATTTCTCCAAAACCTCCGTTTTATAATATACGGCATTCACTTTAACGCCTTTTTCACTGAAATCCAGTGGTAATTTGCCTCGCTTGCAAATTCCTCCCCAAACCATCCTATCACTCTCTGGAACAGTTCTCGAAGAGAGAGCCCACAATCTGTCGTTCTGGACATTGTGGGATTGTGGCAAGACGAATAACTTTTCGTCGGAAAAGATAAATTCTTCCCCACCGTGCCGCGACAAAAGTAGACTTGCTCTCTGGAGTCGTTTCTGCTTGGAAGGATCCAAAACTCCGTGACCCTTACGTTTCTTGACAGCTTGGAATCCGAGGTCATTTTGCAGTATATTGTGCATTGACGATCTCGAAACACTCAGATCTGCGGCCATAATCCGTTCCCTGACCACTTTAATAACTCGTGCAGTCCGCACCGTACGAGTTCGACCGGATCTCTTTCGGTCATCCAACGAGCAGGTGTCACGGTACCTTCAGATGGTTCGTTTTTAGCACCACAGCACGAAACTCCTTCATCGCTGGTAAAAGATAAACACCGAATGAAAACAATCGAACATAACCTAAAAGCGTTTGTATAAACATAATACAAAACTTCACCAACACATACGTGAAGCATGTTGAGAAGTTGCACGACACCAATGCAAGGAATAAGTGTATGAGAATATATTGGACACGGTGTAGAGTCGCATCATAGCGGGAGATTTTGATTATTGACAGAGTGTGGAGAGAGAAAAAAGAAAACCAGTGCAATGTAGAAAACGACCATTTGCTGGTCAGAAGCAAAGAACGAAGCTAACGCGCATGCCCGCGTGAGTGGCTGGCATATAATTTCAGATGCACTCATCACGTGATGTACAGATGGAGAGCTGTGAAGTTTTTTGACGTAGGACTTACGTCTCTCTTTTCTATTCCTGCCTAGGGGAGCCGTTCAATTTTTTTTTTTAAATCGATAGCGTTACGCCGGTTTGGAGATTTTGAACGATGATATCTCCTATCTGGCCCACAGAAATTTTATGATACGTATTTGATTCAAAAAGTAGAACATCAAAGCTGAATCCCTGTTGAAAACATAATTCATTACATTTGCTTAAACTAATTAAAAAGGACTTAAAAGAAAAATGTCTAAACGCACAAAGCTTTTGTTCGAAAATGACATCATATTTGCGCTACGCTCTGATTGGTTCATACTGCCACAGTTACCGTGCCAGCGATTACCAAACATGTAGGGACGACCGACCAACCATCTGTTCTCGCTGTGCATCCGTATGCGACCGACGACCAGAAATCCCAAGTCACCTGCAGCTGTCCATCCGCAACGACGAGGAGCTGAAAAAAACTTTTCTCCTGTGTGACCATTTCACAGAGTGGTGTCCTGTAGCCCAAGAAGACTGATAATTTCAATCGCGAACCATGTTCCCTGCGTAAACCACTAAAATCCGTCCTTTTCAGGACTATCAAATCAATTTACCGACTAAAGAGTATGTTTGATTGAAATTTCTCTTGAGTACATCGAAATGTTCATTACCACGCCCCGGTTCAACATGGCATTGCCGCGTCCCGGAGAAAATTGCCAAATCAATCGCCCACGTCATCTTCGTGGTCAAGTGGTTAGCGGCGTCATCCGTCCAAGTGATTGACATGAAGTCGGGGTTCGATTCCCGGCTGGAGCTGGCAAAATGAAAATTTCCATACTGGTCCACTGGGTGTTAGGATAAGTTATTCGTTGTAATTCGCTCTATGTTCAATGTTCAGTCTGTACAACCTCGAGTTGAAGACGATGTAAATGTCTATTTTTATCGTAGTATTACGTCCTGCAGCCCAAGAAGATTGAGAAGAAAATTTCAATCGCGAACCATGTTCCCTCCGTAAACAGCTAAAACCCGTTCTGTTCAGGACGACCAAATCAATTTGCCAACTAAAGAGTATGTTTGATTGAAATTTCTTTTGAGCTGTTCGAAATTTTCATTACCACGCACCGGCTGAACATGGCGTTGCTTGAAAAGCCGCGTCCCGGAGAAAATGGACAAATTTTTTATTAGTTACCGTATACAAATCTCTATTCGCCATGTTGACACTAGCAAGCACGTTGGACATTCAACAAACGAAATATTACCAGTTAATTCGAGCCAAACTGCAACTGCATATTCACATATTCAGTGTAGGGGGTAAGTTAGATCCGTTGTAGTTCCACAGATAACAGACATCCAAGCTGGAGTGCGCTTCGTGTGTAAATTTCTGTAACGGATATTTCAAAATTACAGCTCTCCATAGTTTTATTTTTTCAACATCATTATATTTCATAAGGCAAATTTATTAAATTCATACTGAATTCTTATAGCAAATAATCATAATGCAATTTTATGAATATCGAAAGTTTATTTCGCTGAGCGCAGAAGACACAGAGACCGTAAAACCCCAATGCCGCTGGATGACCCGAAATTACGCCGGAAAATGTTTCGTTTTGAATGATGAAAGCTACTTCCCTCTCTCAAAAACCCACATCCCAGGAAACGATCGATATTATTTTTGTAACATTTTTACTGCATATCCAAACGTGAAATATAAGTTTAAGCATAAGTTTGAGCAGAAGGTGATGCTTTATATTGCCATATAAGACAGAGGAATTTCCAAACCATGGTTCAAGCCCAGTGGTTTGGCTATTAGTCAAGAAGTGTACCTAAATCAATGTTTGAAGAAAATATTGATTCCATTTCTTCAAACATATCATGCAGAGTAAATTACGTGTTTTGCCGGATAAAGCGTCGTCGCATTATGCGAAAAAAAACACAAGCCTTCTTGGAAAGCCAAAACATCCCGTATGTACCAAAAAACCGCAATCCAACCAATTTGCCCCAGTGTCGCCCGATTGAAGATTTTATTGGATATTTGAGTTCGCTGGTGTACAAAAACCACTGGAGAGCCAATGACTGTAAACAACTGATTAATAGAATCAAAAGATGCATTCGCCAAATCGATAAAGAAGCTGTACAACGATCCTGTTCAAATATCAGGACAAAGCTTCGTCGAACAGCTGATGACGGATTGTATTCAAATGTTCATTGATTTTTTTTTAAAGTAAAGAGACGTGCCTTCAAAATAAATCAATAAGTTTTCCTTTCTATACACAAGTATTTTTGTTATGGCCCTTAAAGAAAATTGTCATTTTTTAGTTATACCCGGTTACTCCTTTCTAAACCTTAGGGCAGGGGTAAAACTTTCAAAATATAGCTTCGTAATTCGTTCTTAGCTGCTCCGAACTGTGATGTGCGACACAGTTGTCCAGTACAAGGACAAAATTCACTGTGTCAAATCTGTGCTTACATAAGGGACGAATTGATCATATTATGATTACATATTGTAATAAAATCATTTATTTATTGAATCAACCAACAGGCTTCAATCAGCCCCAATGGTGTTATACTAATATAAAATCTAAAATACAAGTCAATAATTATAACTTAAAAACATAAAACTGTTATTAACGATTAACTGTGCCGGAGTAAATCTGACTAAATCTGCGCCGAAGTGTCTGACGTGGTGCATTGAAATCGAATGCTGAGGCTACTCTGTTGAAGACTCTTTGAAGTCCGTTGATTGCTCCATTCATTCCGTGGTTTGTACGACGAAAAGGTAGACTCCGCATCGAATTATTCCTTAATGCACGCGGTCGTACATTTAGGTTGATTTGCTCGAGTATGGTTGGGCAATCCACTCTTCCCTGCAAGGTATCGGCAATAAATAAAGCTCTGGCAGTGTCTCTTCGTGTCGAAAGTGGCTCCAGATGAATCAGTTGGCATCGATCCTCGTAGCTAGGCAAACGGAAAGGATCTCTCCAAGGTAATAACCGAAGCGCAAAACGCAGGAATCGGCGTTGGACGGATTCGACTCTTTCAGCCCCATTGTTGTAGCTTGGATTCCAAACTGCAGAGCAATATTCAAGAACTGATCGGACCAACGAGGAGTATAATGACTTCAGGCAATAAATATCGGTAAAATTTTTGGTGATTCTAAAGATAAAACCCAACGTTCTAGATGCTTTATCGACCACATATGAAATATGCTGCTTGTAAGTAAGTCGCGAGTCCAAAATTACGCCTAAATCCTTCACGTGGCTCACCCGTTCAATGTCTATCCCTGACAGATTATAGTTGAAGATGATCGGGTCCTTTTTTCGAGAAAAAAAAAACAAATTTGGATTCCTCCCCTCTACACCCCCCCCCTCTCCGAGCCTCCCCAATGACACCCCCAAAAACAAACACAGGGGAGTTTGAACACCACATATGATAGCCAGCCCACAAAACAAGTTAACATCGTTGAAATAGAGCAAGAAGATCATTACATATAATAAACCATACACGGCTATTCTGCTCCTCGAATCATTGGTTGCATTAAAGACTGTATTCGATTAAATTTGGACACACGCAATTGTTCGTAACTTTTTAGCCTGTGGGTAAAAATTATTGAAATTTTAACTGAATGTATTTCATTGTGTTGTGTCAATTGTGTAATGAATTTTGTGAAAATCGGTCGAGCGATTTCAGTGATGGCTTCGAATGAAGAAATAGTGCGCCAACAAATTTTGGGCACTCATTTCGAAAACCCAAACGCTTCTCATCGATGGATCGGAAAACAGCACGGAATCGCACATTCAACCGTATCTCATGTGATCAAAACGTTCAAGGACCGTAAGACAACCAAGCGGAAAAATGGTAGTGGCAAACGTGGCACTTCAAATCCGGAGAAGGCCAGGATGGTATTGAACCAATTTAAGCGTTATCCCAACATTTCGATCAGGGATGTTGCGAAAAAGGCGAAAGTTTCAGTTTGTTTTGTGCAGAAAACAATGAAACGTTCTGGATTACATGTGTACAAGGTCCAGAAGGCACCGAACCGGAGTGATGAACAGAACTCGGTGGCCAAAACTCGTGCAAGAAAACTGTACAGGGAGTGGCTCACAAAACCGTTCTGCATTGTGATGGACGATATGACCTGCATTAAAGACGACACCAAACAAATGCCAGGACAGGAACACTACGTCGCCACCTCTAAGTTGGCCGTTCCGGAGAGTGTACGGAAGAAGAAACGGTCGAAATTCGCCAAAAAATTCCTTGTCTGGCAAGCGATCTTCGGATGTGGCAAAATGAGTCAGCCCTTCATAACCTCTGGGACCGTCAACGGACAAATCTACAAGGACGAATGCCTCCAAAAACGACTTCTGCCCTTCTTGAGAT
The DNA here is from genome assembly GCA_024533555.2 of Aedes koreicus. Classification (NCBI taxonomy): domain Eukaryota; kingdom Metazoa; phylum Arthropoda; class Insecta; order Diptera; family Culicidae; genus Aedes; species Aedes koreicus. The sequence continues at coordinate 229,017 of JAHHFK020005809.1, read as the reverse complement.
CTCACGATGGCCCGACACTGTTTTGTTCGGATTTGGCATCTTGCCACTATGCCACTAAGACGGGCCTTAGACTGGTACAAAGATAATAATGTAGTTTTTGTACCAAAAGACGTCAACCCTCCAAACACTCCGGAACTTCGCCCAATTGAAAATTTTTGGGCAATCATGAAGGCAAAGCTCGTTAAAATTCCAAAACTGATAGAAAATGAACTTGAACTAAAGAAAGTGTGGTTAAAAGTAAGTAAGCAAGTCTTTCCTATCATTGCCCAAAATTTGATGAAAGGGGTCAAGGCAAAGGTGCGGGCATTTGGGTTGGGAGAAGAGGTTCAATAAACCAATTATGTCAAAACTTAACCATTTAGTAGTACTTTATTTCCAGAAAGTTTGAAAAGAATCGGGCCCAAGGAAAATTTTTGGTGACCTATTTTGTGTGTCCAAATTTCATCGAATACAGTCTTTAGAAAAAAAAAATATATTTTAAATAAAAAATAAATACACACACAAACATTATAAAACCCCCCAAAAAAAAACACAAAAAAAAAAAAAAAAAAAAAAAAAAAAAAAAAAAAAAAAAAAAAAAAAAAAAAAAAAAAATTAAAAAAAAAAAAAAATTTTTTCAACCCACACAAAAAAAAAAAAAAAAAAGAACCCCCCACACAAAACCCAAAAACAAAAAACACCCCCCCCACCCCCCCCCCCCCAACCACCCCCCTTTTTCCCCCCCCCACCCCACTAAAAAAAAATTAAAAAAAAAAAAAAAAAAAACCATTACCAAAAAAAAATCCCACACCCCTTTATTTTTTACCAAAAAGGGAAATTACGTATACTTTAATATCTTTAATTCCCGAAAAAGTTGAAAATCAGAGAAGATGATTTCGGAAATAAATGGATTATTTAATATCTCTAAACAAAAATGTGGTGGTAATAAGCATAACTGGCTTCTACGGAAATAGTAGTCAATTAGAAAACAATAATTGAGGTTCAGAAGTGCCATTCTAAGATAAATGCTACGATGAAATGCTGAAAAAAAAGTATGCCTTTCTTGCTTATCTTGTTGCGCCTTGCTTTTAAATGGAATGCAAAATAATTAAATAAATGAATGTGCAATAATAATTAAATAAGAATGGAAAACATGCAATGTGATTTTCAGGTATACTATCTTCAGTCGGACCCCCTCACTTTGGAATTGTAAAATTGACAACATTTCCAGGCTACGCCAACCAACGTCACCTTGTCTTGCCATGCTGGCAGTCTTTTGTGATAATAAAAGGTGTTTCGAGCAAAATTTGGTCGACTTAAACTTGACGCATTTCCTTCCATCGTGTATTGAAAATTTTTGCACACCCCTCATATTGAAGATGTGTGCGTGTAGCATCATGTCTCTATTTTGATTTTGAAATAAGCACTTCAGTTATCAAAATGTCGTCGAAGGAAGAGAAGCAACGCATCAAAATTTTGCACGTGCATGGCGAAAATCCAATTTACTCTCAAGTTGGCGAAATTGTGGAATGTGGCTAAATCCACTGTTACCAACGTATTAAAAGTGTTCGGTGAACGTTTGTCGACAGCCAGGAAAGCTGGATCGGGGGGAAATCGAAAGTCGGAAGCCACAGCGACGTTAAAAAAAGTTGCCCACTGTTTCGAGCGGAACCCCAACCTCTCCGTCCGAGATGTCGTAAAGATGCTGGGAGTTGCGCCTTCAACCGTGGATAGAGCTAAAACACGAGCTGGACTGTCGACTTACAAGAAAGGAGTGACTCCTAATCGCGACGATAAACAAAACACGTCGGCCAAAGCACGATCGCGAAAGTTGTACACGACGATGCTGACGAAGTTTGATTACGTGGTACAGGACGATGAAACTTACGTCAAGGCAGACTTTAAACAGCTTCATAGACAGGAATTTTATACGGCAACCGGACGGAGAAAGGTGGCAGATATGTTCAAGCACATTAAACTGTCAAAGTTCGCGATGAAATATCTGCTGTTGCAGGCCATCTGTACCTGTGGCTTAAAGAGCAACGTTTACATTGTGACGGGAACCATCAACCAGGAAATTTATCTGAGCGAGTGCCTACAAAAACGTCTACTGCCTTTCCTGAAGCGACACAAGTGCTCCGTTCTATTTTTTTCGGATTTGGCATCTTGCCATTACGGAAAAAAGGCCATGGAGTGGTATGCTGCCAACAACGTTCAAGTGGTTCCCAAGAACAAGAACCCTCCCAACACGCTACAGCTCCGCCCAATCGAACAATACTGGGCCATCGTCAGGCAGTACCTTAAGAAGACTCAAAAAGCTGTTGTGAGCGAGAAACTGTTCAAGGCAAACTGGCGTTCTGCGGCGAATAAAGTGGACAAAATCTTATGGCAGGTGTTAAACAAAGGACCCGGCAATTCGCATTCGGTAAAAAGGAAGCTTAGCTGAATATTTCTCCTCTATTCTGTATAAACTGAACTTGAAAAAGAAAAAGAATTTGACTTATTAATAAAAACGATGATTGACTCACACACATTACTGTTTGACCAAATTTTGATCGGAACACCTTTTATGACTCGTGGAAGCGTGAGATAGGAACGCACCCTTCTTCCATGATGTCAACTCACCATTTGAAGCCCATCCACACATGAGCTAATCATGTACAAAAAAATCAAATCGTTTGGATTGAATGCGGCTGATTAATGGCGAAAAATTGACTCAAATTTATCCATTGCGGAAGAAGTTCCAATCTAATCATTGGTTCCGAAAAAATAAAAATAAAAGCTTGTTTATATTGACTCTCATAAAATTGATACTTACTGCGGAAAATTCCTCTACAATTTAGTTCCTCACAAGAAACAAGAACAGTTTCTTAATTGATTTAAAGGAAACATCGTGTCAAGCAACCACATACTAAACAAAGCACCTGGTACAATCTAATTCTTATGCATTGAAATTCCATCATTCTAGCAGACCAACTGAAGCATGTACCATACGTCTAGCATCAATTTACATATCTAGGTTCGCCTCAATGGTTCGTACGTGACCCTATGCGGCCCATTTTAAGCATCATCAGTTCCTAACCAGCTGTTTTGCAATGGCCCATATAGCGCTCGTTTCGACTATCCTATATCGGTAATAAATATACCTGCTGTCATAGTAGTATACCCGGTACGACTCCAGTCTACTGCAAGGTCTTTGTTGAACGAAATAATCGTAATTAATTCAACTGCTATAGTTTTATGCAATTAATTACAATGATTGTTCAAATCGTTCGACTCTTGACCACTTCTCTAATCATTGCGATATCCCTTCTGGCACAACATTTCTCTACTGTTCAGATAACCTATCTTAAGCAATTGTTGTATGCTGCTCATTCGAGCATGTCTATGCCATGCGGTTCCGGTTCGATCCCGGTAGAGATGGGAAGGACATTATATTCAATTTGTTCGTGCTTTCAAGCAAACTAAATATGTACGACTCCTGCTAACTTATATCCTTTTACCTCATATATTTGAAGGAACACGTTGACCAGTATCTTCCAATTACGGTGATGGGAGTGTGCAGCATAATTGGTGGTCTGTCGCTAATTGCACTCAAGGATAAGCTCAGCAAGAAGCACCAACGCCAGCGAAGTGGCAGCGGAAGTGCGGGTAGCGTAGTGAGCAGTGTCACGCGATCCGACGACGATACGAGGTAAGATAACTGATAGCTGTAAACTTTTCGCACGACTGCCTTCTTCTTACTTCCGGAGTACATTCGATGTGTATAGACTGAACGTGATTTGAATGTCGAATTAGTACAAAGTGATCAACATACTACATTTAATTTAGATAGTTTCCTATTGACATATATTATTGCTGTTGAAAATTAAATTTGTAATTAATTAGAGATACTAATTGGAAATTTGCGAGAATTTATACACGGACTGAATGACACTTCGACTGACATTTAATGCACATTTCAGTACGATATCACCGACACTTAACCAAACGTATCGAATCGATTCTCGCTTGTTGGTTATTCAACTGTAACGATAACACAACAACCGGATTTCAGCTTGTGAGTGGCGTGCATTACACAAATCAACTCCCAAACGAACTCGCCTAAATTCAATCACTCGTCGCTTCACGTAGCTCGTTAGCTTCATTCATCATTCAGGGGCTCACTCAACTCAATCGGATGTACCTATCTTGTATCTACTTACAGGCGCATTGACAAACACTTCCCGCGGGACAATTCGGAAAATGGACTAAGCAACATAGGATTTGCTCAAAACGAGAGCATATTTCTATGAGAGCGAAGGTTGAGACGACATTGGTCCCCACCTTCTACTATGAACCTCATTCAAAATTGGAATACGATAAAAGAGGGGTCCAGCGTGCCGATTGATGAAAGAGTACAAGAAACTTAATTTTAGTGAGTATACGACGAAGCAAATCGAACATTATTGAAGGGTACGTACGTAAACTTGCACACCGGCTGGTTCCAAATCCAATGTCCACTGCAGCAGACCGATGAAAATGCAGGGCATGTAGCGTGAGTTAACAATAACATACTAGAAGCAGCCTGATGGTGTGCTCGCGAATCGATTAAACATAATTAGCGTAGTAGTTAGCAGTTACGAGAGTATATGTAGGATGTATGATTCAGTAACAGGTAGTACATGTGCAAAGTGGTAGTAGAAACTGCTAACAGTAGCATGGGTAGGTTCGTCGAATAAAGTGCATATCTTGTCGTTTTTACTAGACAATTCAACCCCGATATTACATAAATGCAAAGTATACTAAACATACATAGATGGTAGGAAATGCCGAAAACTTGGGCCTGAGCAATAAATTGGTGATAATTACATTAATAGCTATTGTATGTATATGATTAGTAGCACACGCTCGAGTAATAGAATAGATCCTGCTCTCATGACTTGCAATGCATATATATTTTTTTCAGAACAATTCCTCACATCGCAGTACCAAATTTCTGATTGGTCAGCACCGTGCATGAATGAGAAAGGCTGAAACCATTTTCTACTCTAGGTTTGCCAGGTATAGAGCCTTTAGTATCACGTCGTTAGACAGTATTGTTGTAGATAAATACATATTATATTATAAGTTATTTGGTTAAGAGTTTTACAATAAATCATCAACAACTTTCAACGTTTAGTTTTATGGTTTACATATCCGAAAATTTAAAGTACTCTACGAATGCCATGATCTAAAATAATTCTTGTGGAGTGTCTATTATTGAAAACATCAGCTGACTGGTAACTCTTTCTTCCTCTCATGCGACACCGTTGACCATCTAGGGCAGAGAAAGAAACCCTTTTCTAAAGTTCTAATTCTTATTACTAATTATTTTAAAGAGACGACAAATTTGAATTGTAGCCTCTTCGAATGTGCGGTTCGATGATCGATCTTACTGAATTAGTGAATGTATCAATAACTATTCTAGTACTTACTATAATTGTTGTGTTTGTATTCTCCATACGTGAAGTGATGATTATGATGATGTAGAAGGCAATATTCTCTCATCACCATGAGGCTCCAAGAATGGACAGTAATTTTGCTAGAACGAATGATATGAAGAGAAAGTGTTAATAGTTCCGTTAGAGTACGGCAGGCTGTGAAAAATTGAATAGAAGTATTTAAAATTGAGCGAAGAGCATGTGAAATTGTACTCGAATCAAGCACACACTATTTTAAAATACTATCCACGTGCTGGGTAGGCAAGGGGATGATATCCCCTCGACTTGCAAAAAAATGCGCGCCTGATCGTGCTCATGTACTACAATAGCGTGTGATGGTTCTAGCGATTGTTTGTACATTCTAGTACTGGCATATTCATAAACGAAGTTCAAAGTTTCGATATTCTTACATAATACTCAAATTCCAAGTCCATGACTTCACCGAAAGCTTCCATTTTCGTGGCGAACTGTAACGAAAGAGCGAGTCGATAATTATTGCAACATGAATCGATAATTTCCGTCACTTCATTCAAACTTGACGAAAAATTTACCAAATTTTCCTACCAAACCTAAGTTGTCGCATTGTGTCTGACTTCGAGCAGTTGGCCAAGAGTATGAAAAGGGAAAGGATATGTTTCAAGTACATGATCGCTTCAAAAGGGAGAACCTGTCGAAATACGCTTCAAAATACGTCGTTTGGCAGCCACAAGTCATTTGTACTTGTGGCAAGCGCAGTGATCCTTTCGTGACAAAAGGCACCATCAAGTTATGAAACTGAGTGCCTCCAAAAACTCTTTTGTCGTTTTTGAAACAGAACAGTAAAACCCCGGTGTTGTTGCCAAATTTGGCTTCATGTCACGCTAAAAGTATGCTGGCATGAAGTTAGATGAGCTTAATCCAATGAACTTTGTCCCGGGAGGCATGGACGCTCCAAACTTTCCTGAAATTCGTCCGATAAAAACCTATTGGGTCATGATGAAACAAGAACACATAAAAACCAAACCGTAAGCGATGGATTAAAAGAAAATATTTAGGGTGTGGAAAAAAATGCGAAAAATGGACAGGTAATTATGTAAAGGGTGATACGGTCAAAATTTGGTCAAGGGAAAACGCGTGTAAATCGGTGAAATCGTTTATTTAAAAAATCAAATTAAATTTCTTTTTCAAGTTCAATTAGTATAAAATTCAGGAAAAATATTCAGTTAGGCTTCCGCTTTTCCAAATCCGAATTGCCGGGCCTTACGCTTGACCCCTGCCATCAGATTTTGTACAGCCACCTTGTCCACCTTCTTCGCCGCAGAAAGCCAGTTTGCCTTGAACTGCTGCTCGTCCTTAGCAGTTTTTTTGGTCTTCTTTAGGTTCCGCTTGACAATAGCCCAGTATTTCTCAATTGGGCGGAGCTCTGGCGTGTTGGGAGGGTTCTTGTCCTTGGGAACCACCTGCACGTTGTTGGCGGCGTACCACTCCATGGCCTTTTTACCGTAATGGCAAGATGCCAAATCCGGCCAAAACAGTACGGAACAACCGTGTTTCTTCAGGAAAGGCAGCAGACGTTTATTCAAACACTCTTTCACGTAAATTTCTTGGTTGACAGTCCCGGAAGCTATGAAAATGCTGCTTTTCAAGCCACAGGTACAGATGGCTTGCCAAACCAGATATTTCTTTGCGAACTTTGACAGTTTCGTGTGCTTGAAAATATCTGCTACCTTTTTTTTTTTTTTTTTTGTCTGGATTATCGAGATTTTCAGCCTCGGGCTGGTTCATCTCCCGTTGTAGTCACTCAAATACCTCTTTTGGGTATTTTCGTAACTTGTCCGGGGGTGAGATTCGAACTCGTGACTTTGGCGTGAGAGGTATGATGGTAAACAACTACGCCGGGGTCGCCCCCCATCTGCTACCTTTCCCCTTCCTTTTGCCGTATAAAACTCCTGTCCCGGAAGCTGCTTGTAGTCGGCTTTGACGTAGGTTTCGTCGTCCATTACCACGCAGTCAAACTTCGTCAGCATCGTCGTGTACAGCCTCCGGGATCGCGCTTTGGCCGTCGTATTTTGTTTATCATCGCGATTTGGAGTCACTACCTTCTTGTAAGTCGATAGTCCGGCTCGTTTTTTGGCTCGATGCACGGTTGTAGACGATACACCCAGCTTATTTGCGGCATCTCGGAGAGATAGGTTAGGGTTTCGCTTGAAACTACCGGCAACTCTCTTTGTCGTCTCAGCGGCTTCCGGTTTTCGATTTCCCCCCGATCCAGACTTCCTGGCTGTCGACAAACGTTCCCCAAACACTTTAATTACATTTGTAACGGTTGATTTGGCAACTTTTAGCGATTTTGCCAACTTTGCGTGCGAGTAGCTCGGATTTTCGCGATGCGCGAGCAAAATTTTGATACGCTGCTCTTCTTGCTTGGACGGCATTTTGACAACTGAAGAGTGAATTCCAAAATCAAAATAGGAGCAACATTCTACACACACACACCTTCAAAATGAGGGGTGTTCAGGTTTTTTAAATGCAAAATTGAAAGAAATACGTCAAGTTGATATTGACCAAATTTTGACCGTATCGCCCTTTAGGGGGTTTATCAAAAATGTCTACCATTCTACATAAAATTCTCCAAAATGTAAACCAATGTCATCTTCGGCGCGCCATTCGGACGATTGTTGACTTGTGAGCATATCAAATTCATATACCCACGTTTCATCACCAGTTATGATGCGTTCCATGAATGTGGGATCGCTATCTGCGTTCGCAATCATCTGTTTAGCGACCTCAACTCGATGCTGTTTTTGCAAAAAATTCAGCTCTTTTGGAACAAGTCGTGCTTCAATGCGTTTCATGCCCAGAATTTCCGTCAAAATGTGTTCGGTCGATCCAAATGAGATATCAAGGAGTGCAGCTATCTCCCGAATGCTAATTGAGCGGTTTTCCATAACTAAATTCTTCACGGAAGCGATGTTTTCATCGGTAGTTGAGGTCGATGGTCGTCCAGAACGCGGCATGTCACTCACGCTTTCACGGCCTTCTTTAAAGTCTTTGTGCCAAACAAATGTACGATTTTGTGACATAGAGTCCTCACCAAAGGCTTTTTGCAACATTCTGAGCGTTTCCGCTGCAGAAAATCCGTTTGCAACACAAAATTTCACACAAACGCGTTGTTCCAATTTTTTATCCATGGTAAAAATCGCCGAGCGTCTATTTTTCGACTAACAAAAGCAGTTGTCAAAACAAAACTAATGGATAATTTGCTCTCACACTTTGACAGAATATCAGAACTAGTGTTGCCATCTTACACTAAAAAGATTTTACCGAAAAAATAAAGGCGGCCTTTTTAAATTGAAAATTACCGGAACTTTTTGATCACAAGGTATGTAAAGCGAATTGAATACATTTATTAAACTACCATACATATTTGAAAAATCTCTTAAATCGAGCGATTCATAACTGGCTTATTACCGTTCAAAACCTGATTCTAATCTCGCGCCAAGTGATTGCTTAGAAAAGGACCTTGTATAATATGAAATAAATCGAGAACCGGAATACAGCCATCTTAATCTTAAAGGTTGTCTGCGTTCAAATTACAACACACAAAGCGGTATGCCAAAAACCCGGCTTTACCCAATTGTCTTGAAATATTCGGAGTATTAAATAAAACATTAATTTGTGCTGGAAATCCAAATGCCCTTACCTTTCTCTTGCGATTTTGCACAACATTACAAGCTGTAAGTTTTTGTTCTTTGGCCAATTTTTTCTTCAATTCATGATCTGTTTTGACTGTCTTAGGATGTATGCAAAATTTCTGCTGCATAATAGCCCAATACTTTTTAATTGGTCTCAACGCTTGGGTGTTTGAAGCATTATGGTCCTTGGTTACGAAGTTGACATTATTTTCCTTATAGGGGAGGATGGTACAAAACGCACTGTTTAAGCAACATCGTGAATTACAAGGGAAAGGAAGCTAAAATTTTGAAAGAAAATATTGAGTATGCTGAATTACGATGTTTTCGTTGTAGATCAAATGTGATTTAAACAGAAAACGATGATTTTTCATGATTTTTCAAACCTTTTCCAATTTGATCTAAAGACAAGATCGGGGTAAAACGCCGATTTAATTGAACAATATGCACCCCAAAATTGGGGTAAGCCGCACCACAACACTAAGATATGATGTACCACAATATTGGGATAGCATGCACCGCTTGTGAAAGGTAAAACACGGCTATAAAAAGTTACGCATTAGAGTTGTAAAGAGAGGTAAGGTCGCAACATATCGCCATATCCTCTTAGCTCTGTTTGGTAGGCAACAAACTCGTCATTATATACACGCTTAGAAAAAAGTACCCAACGGCCCAGTAAACCAGTTTACACGTATATCCCAAAATGCAAGCGCGATATACATGTATATATCCCCTGTGGTTAAATCGTATATGATGCCATAAAACTCCTTGTACGTGTAAAAGTTCGAGGCGATATAACTGCATTGAATGAAATTTAGATATCGACAACGATTTAAAATCTAAATATATACGACTTGATAGACATTTCTTACGATCAAATTCGTTACGAGTCCAATGTTTTGAATGTGCATTGTTACGATGCTTTTCATTAAAGTCTACGACTTTATAACCATACATCCCAAGTAGCACAACTTGTTTCAATAGAGCAGAAAAATCTCTCTTGAAACATATTAGGGATAGTTTTGTTTAGCTATGTACCGCAAAATCATACACAACAGCAACGAAAAAAGCGCAAGGGTGGAGCCTATTTGCAACGTGACGTTGTTTCTACAGAGTTGCAATAGCATTTTGTAATACTTTCAAATATTGCAAATCGCGTTGCAAAAAAGTGAAATGATACTGATGTTTAAATGAATGCAAGGATAACTTTTTTTTAATAGACATCGTTATCAACCAAACATTCGTGATAAAAATATTGAGAAGTAAAATGATCTGAAAATCGTGTTGGAATAAGTGTATTTTTTAAACGCTTTCACATTTATGGATCAATTTTCTGTTCTACTTCGAATAATATCAACGCCCTTGAATAAATCCTCGAGTATAGAGCATTGTTTCAGAATTTGAAACAGAACAATTTATGTTAAAATATGTTTACATTTGTGAAAATCAGATTTCAGAATCATTCGAATCGTAAGTCATTACAGGTTCATGTTGGGTTCAAACTGTGGAGGAATGAGTGAAATTTTGCAATCTCATTTTGTATTGCAAAATGTTGGCATATGGCGTCTTCGAACAAACCAAATACACAACCGGCTAAAATAATTATGAATCCATTCTCAACACGTGAAGTTCTTCGATGATATTTATCTATATAGACAACTTTGAATTACAGATATCTGAACAATAGCGACAGTAGTAGTTTGATGATTAGTTTTCTTTGTTTACGTATACCTGATTTATTAAGAATTAAAAACTAGTGAATTCCACATAATCAAATATAAATAAATTTAATGTTAAATCAAACTAATAGCTGCTTATTTGTTCAAAGGATATACATAACGTACTGAAAAGATGATGCTTGACTGACATTACAAGTAAAACAACAATGTCGTATACGCCTTCAACACAAGTGTTCAATTCATTGAAACAAACAATTAGAATAATTCAGAAGCCACACCATGTTTTTTTCTTAAAAACCGAAGAACAATTGAGTGGGAACGGAAACGGAATAATAAAATAAAATCTTAGTAGAGGAAAGTGCTCTAATGTGGGCCTATGGATCTAGAATTCGGCCTATTGTTAAAAATTTCCTGTCTTTAATTTTTCTTCATACAGCCATTCCATAAAATACCGATATAGTGGGTCTCAGAATTTCGTGAAAATTAGTATTTTTGTTCCTTGTCACAAAATATTAGATACGTATTTTTTTTTGCATTAGGGTGACCATTTCCATGTTAGGGCAGTTTCAAAAATAGATTGTTTTTTAATTTTCTCGAAAATGACCTTTTTCAGGAAATCATAACTTTTGAATCACTAAACCGATTTCAAGTGTTAAAACACCAATTGAACGAAAATTAAACATACTCTAAACAAAATATAATGGCATTGAAAAATTGCAATTTTGAACTGAAAAATATTGATTGTATTTGTACTTTGAGATTTTCATGGTGTCCGACTATAGGACGCTGTACAATTTTATTTTTTTTCTTTTAGACTGTTTTATACAATATATCAAAAAATTAGAAAAGAATGTTTTTTCGTTTTCGAGATATATTTTTTTGAAGTAATCAAGTTTTGGATTTTTGCACCATACTCATATGCGACTATCGTGTCCCCATTGATTTATGGTGACTATAACATAGTCATATTGTATTATCTACACTTATTTCAATTTTAGATTCTAGACTACCATGGATTTCCCAAAGACTTCAATCAAATTTATAGATTGCTGTTGGGTATCATAAATTGTCACTGGGATTCGGAAAATTGTTAATAAAGATGCATAGGGTATCAAATAGAGTATTAAGAAATTAAATTTAGGAAATGCATTTTTCGCGGACAATACGACTACCCAAATGCCAAAATGGTGTAGGCACACCAAATAACCGATAACGACACACATAATAATAATGTATTCATGCGTATATCCCACTTCTGCTGTTATAGGCTTGATTATGAATACTTCAACAAGTCAATGACTACCTAGGCGGATTATTATTATAGCCTTTATTATTGTGTGTTCAGCCGTTGTGGCTGGTTATAGCCACCTGAGCACATGTTATATTGATATATTGTGTAAAACAGTCTAAATGTCCAAGAAAAAAATATAAAATCTTATAGCGTCCTCAAGTCGGACACCATGAAAATCGCAAAGTACAAATACAATCACTGTTTTACAGTTGAAAATTCCAATTTTCAATGCTATTATATTTTCTTCAGAGTATGTTTAATTAACGTTCAATTGGTGTTTTAACATTTGAAATCGGTTCAGTGATTCAAAAGTTATGATTTCTTGAAAAAAGTTATTTTTGGGAAAACTAAAAAAAAAATCTATTTATTAAACCGCCCTAACATGGAAATGGTCACCCTAATGCAAAAATGAAAATAAATACAAGTATAATATTTTGTGATAAGGAACAAAACTACTTGTTTTAACGAAATTCTGAGACCCACTATATCGGTATTTTATGGAATGGCTGCATATTGATATGCCAGTGTTGCTGATTTCAGGGTAAAAATAGTGAATCAATATCTACTTCGAATTTTAAGCATAGGCCGACTTCTCAAACTATAGACCCACATGAGAGCACCTTCCCCTTTTACTATGTTACTTCATTACTCAAAATTTCCAATGGTAGTATAATATAAAATAAAATGTGTTATTTCGATTTCTTTAGACACAACTGTTTCCAAGTGAAGTTATCTTAGCATCAGTGGAAAAAATCAAACCGTTTCAAACATGTATTTGTGTAGAACTTAAAGTCAACTAATTGCAATTATTTAATTGCATTTTTTATGACGAAACACCACTAGCCAGAAACATTCAATCATATGATTGCTTAAAAGAACTTAATAAGTCGTTTCCTGTTCTGTACGAGAAGTTAAATAACTTCCTTTTAAAATACGAAAACTTCGTCTCATTAGTTAAGTTGATCGTAAAAAACAATCTTGATAATGTTTGTTTGGATTGTTACTCTAAGCATTTTATTTAATGCTTTCTTCACTACTCAGCACAAAATGTCATGTAACAAATTTATATTGGAAAACTTTTAACAACTTTATTATGATTATTTGCGCTTAATATCAATCGATTATTCCATATTCAAAACCTTAGAATCCCTACTATACCGATATTGTTGCTTGGTTTTTGATTTAAATAAGCTATTTGAAAAATATACAACCAAATACTGATATATTGAAAATTTTACCAATACCAAAATTTCACTATTTGTACATTAAACATACATTAAAGCTCGATTCAAAGTGAATCTGGACGCACGGTTTGATGCACCACCGCGTCCCAGGTGATTGGAACCAAAAACGTTAGACAGGCATTTGTTGATGTTTCATTGACGAAGAAATTTATGAAAAGTTTTTCTCGATTGATCGACGCATTTCAAAATTACGGATCATGGAACTTGAGAAAAGAAAATTAATTGATGATGATGATGATATAAAACTACCATCTATTGTAGCAAGGTAACTTCCCATAGCAGTAGAATAATCTGAAAAACGATTTGATCAGGATCCTATTGTTGTTTGTGATCATCAAGCTCCTGTATGAAGGGCCAAAAACGTTTGGGCGGGCCCGTAAGCAGAGACACTTACGCAAAACCCGCGAATATAGGGAAAAGGATCTCCTTCCAAAAGCAAGTTCACACGCACAGCACTAGAATCGAGCCCTCGATTGACAGAATAAACCCAATAGATGGGGTCAAAGAGCCCGCCCTCGTTCCGCGAAATGTTAACAATAGGGAGGAGGCAGTCCCATGCTCCCTATCCAAATCGTTTCACTTGGGTGCCCTGATGGTCCCTCCCTTTCCCCGTTATATGTTATTTAATATTTAGTATATTTTTTACACACAATATAGACAAACATGCCAATTTATTCAAATTTCAAACTTGAATGATACTACCAATGGATTGTTACTGAAAAATAAATAAAAATTAGATATGAATTAATATCCTTCTTGTCCTGGAAAAGCTGAAAACAGAATAGATCATTCCAAACATCAAAGATAAAATTTCAATAAAAGATATTGTTTTAAAAGACATGTAGTAATATTTTTTTATACTGTTCTAGTAACATTTCAAAGATAGCAATTGGAGTGAACGAAAAGTCCGGTTTGATGATTCCTGAAATAAATGGCTTATCTTACCGTAATGCCACTAAACACAATATTAAAATATAATCTAACATTGCTTATAAGCATATGCCAGTCTTCTAGTAGTTGAAATTCAGAAGTGCAATTTTAAATTAAGTGTAATGCTGAAATGCTGAAAAACAAATTGAGCCTTTGATGCCCGTCGTGTTGCTCCCGGCTCTTACATGGTTTTGGAATGCAAAAATGATTCCAAAGCGTGCTGAAATTATTGATAAAATGAGAATGGGAAATATACAATATGATTTAAAGGTACACGATCTTCAGTCGCACCCCCTCACTTCGCTATTGTCAGATTGACAACATTGCCCAAGCTACGCCAACCAGCGTCTTCATGTTTCAGCTGGCAGTCTTTTGTGATCATATGACTCGTGGAGGCGTGAGGTAGGAACTTGTGAGGACGAGAGGTCGGCCGCATCCTCCTTCGAAGTTGTCAACTCACCATTTGAAGCCCACTTGAGAAAAGAAAATTAATTGTGCACAAACATCTAGAGAATCCTTCGTGGTCTGCCTCAAAAATAACAGAAGTGTTTAAATTTCCAAAGTCAACGGTGTGTCTTGTAATCAAACGTAACAAGGATACTCTGAGTGTGGATAGAGCACACCACATCTATCACAAAAGTGGCACTAGGGACAAAGAGCTGAGGAGAAACGTGTTGAGGTACGTGAAAGGCAACCCAGGTGTCTCCATACGTGATTTGGCAAAAAAAATACGATTCCAACTTTTCCACCGTGTGTAACATCCTTTCAAGAGGAGGATATAAGTCTTTTTGTGCCAGGAAACATCCGAATCGCTCACTAAAACTAAATTTAGTGGTCAAAAAGTGAGCACGATTACTATACGAACGAGTTTTGATGAAATTTGATAGCTAAATTTTAATGGTTGACGAAACATATGTCAAAATGGATTATAAACAAATCCCCGGACGAAAATTTTACCTGGCAACTGGTCGTGGGGATGTCCCTTAGAGGTATAAATTTGTTTTTGCTGATAAGTTTGCTCGAAAACTAATGATTTGGCAAGGAATCTGCAGTTGTGGCCTTAACACCAAGGTTTTCATCACATCTCACACAATGACGTAGAAGGTTTACATTAAATAGTGTCTGAAAATGCGGATTTTACCCTTCATTCGGCAACACAAGACCAGCGTTATATTTGGCCCGGATCTAGCCAGCTGTCACTACTCTAAGGAGCTACTAGAATGGTATGCTGCAAACAATGTTATTTTCGTCGCCAAAGAGATTATTCCTCCGAATTGCCCTGAGTTCAGACCGATTGGGAAATTGTCAAGCGAAAACTTCGAGGATACGGTAAAAAAGTGACAAATGCACAACAAATGCGTTTAAAGTGGAATAAGTACGCCGGTACAGTGTCACCAGCGACTGTGCAGAACATGATGGCATCGATCACAAGTAAAGTGCTACAGTTCGTTTGAAACGGTAAAATGTAAAAACTTGTTATATATCGTTTGAAAGCTGAATAAATACCCTTTTGTTTGACGTTTGGATCAACCGTGTATGTTGTTTAATTCTTGAGTTATGATCACTTGAATGCGTCCAAATTTATTTTGAATCGGGCTTTACCTCACGCCGCCACGAGTCATATGATCCCCCAACCGCCCTGCCCCCATTTTTTTTAAACCGGGGGTCCAAACCTATTAAAATAAATTTATATCCCCAACCTTAATTCATAACATATTATTTCCCTTCCCATTTTCATAATAATTTTCCCCCCCCTTTGAAATCACCTTCCCTCCCCAAACCCCCCAAAAACCCCAACCACAACAACAACAACCAAAAGCCCGATTTTTTTTTCATGATTTCACCACAACATTAAATTTAATTTGCACTTCAGAGCTTTAACTATTATATTCATAGAAGACTGGCATGTGCTTATAAGCAGTGTGGGATTAAAGACTGTATTCGATGAAATTTGGACACACGCAATTGTTCGTAACTTTTTAGCGTGTGGGTAAAAATTATTGAAATTTTAACTGAATGTATTTAATTGTGTTGTTTCAATTGTGTAATGCGTTTCGTGAAAATCGGTCGAGTGATTTCAGTGATGGCTTCGAATGAAGAAATAGTGCGCCAACAAATTTTGTGCACTCACTTCGAAATCCCAAACGCTTCTCATCGATGGATCGGAAAACAGCTCGGAATCGCACATTCAACCGTATCTCATGTGATCAAAACGTTCAAGGACCGTAAGACAACCAAGCGGAAAAATGGTAGTGGCAAAAAACGTGGCACATCAAATCCGGAGAAGGCCAGGATGGTATTGAAATAATTTAAGCGTTATCCCAACATTTCGATCAGGGATGTTGCGAAAAAGGCGAAAGTTTCAGTTTGTTTTGTGCAGAAAACAATGAAACGTTCTGGATTACATGTGTACAAGGTCCAGAAGGCACCGAACCGGAGCGATAAACAGAACTCGGTGGCCAAAACTCGTGCAAGAAAACTGTACTTGGAGTGGCTCACAAAACCGTTCTGCATTGTGATGGACGATGAGACCTACATTAAAGCCGACACCAAACAAATGCCAGGACAGAAACACTACGTCACCACCTCTAAGTTGGCCGTTCCAGAGAGTGTACGGAAGAAGAAACTGTCGAAATTCGCCAAAAAATTCCTTGTCTGGCAAGCGATCTGCGGATGTGGCAAAATGAGTCAGCCCTTCATAACCTCTGGGACCGTCAACGGACAAATCTACAAGGTCGAATGCCTCCAAAAACGACTTCTGCCCTTCTTGAAATCTCACGATGGCCCGACACTGTTTTGGCCTGAATTGGCATCTTGCCACTATGCCCGGCCCGTCTTAGACTGGTACAAAGATAATAATGTAGTTTTTGTACCAAAAGACGTCAACCCTACAAACACTCCGGAACTTCGCCCAATTGAAAATTTTTGGGCAATCATGAAGACAAAGCTCGTTAAAACTCCAAGACTGATAGAAAATGAACTTGAACTAAAGAAAGTGTGGTTAAAAGTAAGTAAGCAAGTCGGTCCTATCATTGCCCAAAATTTGATGAAAGGGGTCAAGGCAAAGGTGTGGGCATTTGGGTTGGGAGAAGAGGTTCAATAAACCAATGATATCAAAACTTAACCATTTAGTAGTACTTTATTTCCAGAAAGTTTGAAAAGAATCGAGCTCAAGGAAAATTTTCTGTGACCTATTTTGTGTGTCCAAATTTCATCGAATACAGTCTTTATAATTATATTTTTTTTTTTTTTATTTTTATAATAGAAAAAAATTTATTTTAAAAAAAAAAAAACACACCACCCCCCCCTCTCTCAATTCTTTTTAAAAAATTTATAACAAAACAGAAAAGAAAAAAAATAAAAAAAAATAATATAAAAAAAAAAAAAAGTATTGCGAAAAAAAATTGGAAAAACAGATATGTGTGTGTTTCGATAAAAGTTTTTATTAAAAAGACAAATTTTTTTTTTTTTTCAAATTCAGTTAAAACAAAAAACAGAGGAAAAATAAAACAAAATTTCCTTTTTACCGAATGCGAATTGCCGGGTCTTTCGTTTAACACCTGCCATAAGATTTTGTACAGTCTCCTTGTCCACTTTATTTGCCGCAGAACGCCAGTTTGCCTTGAACTGTTTCTCGGTCACAACAGCTTTTTGAGTCTTCTTAAGGTTCCGCTTGACGATGGCCCAATATTGTTCGATTGGGTGGAGCTCTGGCGTTTTGGGAGGGTTCTTGTCCTTGGGCACCACTTGAACGTTGTTGGCAGCATACCACTCCATGGCATTTTTTCCGTAATGACAAGATGTCAAATCCGGCCAAAATAGAACGGAAAAATTGTGTCGCTTCAGGAAAGGCAGTAGACGTTTTTGTAGGCACTCGCTCGGATAAATTTCCTGGTTGATGGTTCCGGTCGCAATGTAAACGTTGCTCTTCAAGCCACTGGTACAGATGGCCTGTCACACCAGATATTGTTCGCGAACTTTGACAGTTTAATGTGCTTGAAAATATCTGCCACCTTTCCCCGTCCGGTTGCCGTATAAAATTCCTGTCCAGGAAACTGTTTAAAGTCTGCCTTGACGTAAGTTTCATCGTCCTGTACCACGCAATCAAACTTCGTCAGCATCGTCGTGTACAACTTTCGCGATCGTGCTTTGGCCGACGTGTTTTGTTAATCGTCGCGATTAGGAGTCACCACTTTCTTGTTAGTCGACAGTCCAGCTCGTTTTTTAGCTGTATCCACGGTTGAAGGCGCCACTCCTAGCTTCTTCCAGCTATATCTCGGACGGAGAGGTTGGGGTTCCACTCGAAAGAGCGGGCAACTTTTTTTGACGTCGCTGTGGCTTTCGATTTCCCCCCGATCCAGCTTTCCTGGCTGTCGACAAACGTTCACCGAACACTTTTAATACGTTGGTAACAGTTGATATGGCCACATTCAACAATTTCGCCAACTTAGCGTAAGAGTAGTTTGGATTTTCGCCATGCACGTGCAAAATTTTGATGCGTTGCTTCTCTTCTTTCGACGACATTTTGATAACTAGAAAATAAGAAGAATGATTAATAATTTCCATTTAATTCCAACTACCTTTATTGCTTATCTTGACAGATGCGCGTATTTCGTCTACAATGTGCAGACTTCTTCAGTGTCGTGTACTAATACTCTACATTTTGATAACTGAAGTGCTAATCTCAAAGTCAAAATAAAGGCATGATGCTACACGCACACATCTTCAAAATGAGGGGTGTGCAAAATTTTTTAATGCACGATGAAAGGAAATGCGTCAAGTTTAAGTCGACCAAATTTTGATCGAAACACCCTTTATTGAAATTTTATCTTAGATATTTGGAATGATCTATTCTGTTCTCAGCTTTTCCAGGACTAGTAGGATATTAATACATGTCAAATTTTTTTGTTTTGTTTCCAGTAACAATCCAGTGGATGTCAGAGATATTTTGTATATACGAATATAATGTTCTCGTATTGACTTACTGTAGCCGCTTATGATATCTTCATTTGATGTGTACAAAATATACTAAATATTAATTAACATATAATGGGGAAAGGGAGGGACCGTCAGGGCACCCAAGTAAAACGATTTGGATAGGGAGCATGGGACTGCCTCTTCCCTATTGTTAACATTTCGCGGAACGAGGGCGGGCTCTTCGACCCCATTTATTGGGTTTATTCTGTCAATCGAGGGCTCGATTCTAGTGCTGTGAGTGTGAACTTGCTTTTGGAAGGAGATTCTCTTCCCTATATTCGCGGGTTTCGTGTAAGTGTCTCTGCTTACGGGCCCGCCCAAACGTTTTTGGCCCTTCATACAGGAGCTTGATGATCACAAACAACAATAGGATCCTGATCAAATCGTTTTTCAGATTATTCCACTGCTATGG
The DNA here is from genome assembly GCA_024533555.2 of Aedes koreicus. Lineage (NCBI taxonomy): Eukaryota > Metazoa > Arthropoda > Insecta > Diptera > Culicidae > Aedes > Aedes koreicus. The sequence continues at coordinate 209,372 of JAHHFK020005809.1, read as the reverse complement.
AAAGTTACCTTGCTACAATAGATGGTAGTATTACATAATCATCATAATGTTAATCAGGTAAGGGTCAAAGTTTGTCTGAGGCTTGCTGTACTCGGATGGCGTCTAGAACGGGTCTTGGCCTTCATGGCGCGCCATACTAAGTAATCCAGCGGATTAATATTGGGGCTGGATGGCGGCCACGTGTCCTTCTCCCAGAACGGTAGATGTTCCTGCATCCACTTCTGAGTCCGGTTCGAGGTGTGGCACGGAGCCCCATTTTGTTGAAATACAACTTTTGGCTTCAGGCCCTACTACTCTTTGATCCACGGAAGAACATACTTACTTAAAATCCCGATGTAGTGTTTACTTTGTCGCCTTCTGGAATGAACACCGGACTCATTTTTTTCCATCGGAAGCCACCAATCCAAACACCATAACGCTAGCAGGATGCTTGGTCAGATACACGTTGCTCGTCGGCCACGTTTTTTATCGGACAGAACTAATATAGCGATCGGTTCTGGAATTTGATACGGGATCGACGGTATACATACTCTCGTCGGTAAACAGGATTACCGCATTTTTTCCCTTGATGAAACCCAAAAACTTCTTACACCGCTCGACTGGTAGCTCCCGGATGACGTTGGTAATCATGTGAGTTTTTTTTTTCGTGCCCTCGACTTCGCCCAGCAATCTTCCTTTACGATCTTCCGTGCCATAAAGTCGCTGATCCCGTGTTTCTTTGCCATTTTCCGATAATCCTCGTAATCCGAGCTGACCTGTGGCCACCCTTCACGGATAATTGTCCATTCTTTTCTCGGTCTAAGACCATTTTCACGGTCCACAGGGACACTCGCATGGCGATTGAAATGTCTTCTTGCGACATTTACGCGTGAGACAAATCACGAATATGCTGCCACTCCGTCATGGTGCAAGTGTAAAACTAAGGAAATCGGCATCTTTTACTCGCAGCCTTCTATGATATGAATTATAGCTTACGTACATGCAAAGAAAATCAAGGCATTGTATGCAAAGTCGAAACCTTATTTGTACGATGGTGCAAACATTATCTCGCATACGGTACGTCTTAGTCTTATAAATAGAAATACAATAAACAATAGATAAACAAAATTAAATACATTTTGCGTAAATTTTTCACTACATTCAACTAAATTGATTAATTTTCCCCGATCTATGAATTGAAAAACACTGACCGGGTGAATGTTTCTAGCCGCGTATTTTTTTGCAACTATACATTAGGCCAGACATATATTTACAGGGTGCGGCAGAAAATAATGCGAAAATGTTCAAACTTGAGTATTGGATTAATTCGTGTAGCTAGTGACTATTTCTGTCGAAATTGTTTTTGTTTATGTTTACTTTCAAGTGCTGCATCCAAACATTCTATTTGTTTTATTGCAAATTCTTCAAAATGTTCGCGAAAGAAGTGATCACCAGTTTGTTGCTCGCCCAGAAGAAGCCGAAAGAGATTGCCAAGGTGGTAGGGTGCCATTTGGCAACAGTTAACCGCATCAAAAAGTCCCTGTAGGATGGTCCTAAGCAGCGGAAGCCGGGCAGCGGACGTCCGCGCTTTGCACGCACGCCGAACGTGATCAAATCGGTCCGTGCAAAAATTGCTCGCAACCCGGTGCGTTCCATAAGAGGTAAGCCAATATTTCGGAGAAATCCATGCGTAGAATCATCAAAGAAGACCTGCATGCATCTTCCAGAGCAGGAGTGAAACGCCACTTGATTACGGACCGGGTCTAGGAACTACGAGTGACTCGTTCCAAGAGATTGCTTTCCTTGTTGCAGAAGAAAAATTGATAATCCTGTTCTCCGACGAAAAGCTTTTCAGCATCGATGCTGTGGCCAACAGCCGCACGGACCGGTTCATTTCACCGCAGAAAATGGAGAACGTTCCGGAAAAAGTGAAATTCAAATTTCAAACCAAACATCCTGCCGGTGTCATGATGTTTAGCTTGGTGGCGTCCAACGGTTTGAAAATGCCGCCTGTTTTCATTGATGCTGGAGTTAAAATCAATACCGAAGTGTATATCGGTATTTTAAAGGACCAAGTGCTTCCCTGGGTGAAGGCCAACTTCTCCGAGGACCAAAACGTTGTCCTACAGCAGGATGGAGCGCCGTGTCACACGTCCAATCGAACCCAACAATGGTTGAACGATAACATGAAGTTTTGGCCGAAGGATTTCTGGCCCCCTAGCTGTCTAGATCTTAATCCGTTGGATTATTCGATTTGGGCATATGTTGAAGCACGAGCCTGCAAAACATCACACCCTAGTGTGAAAACCCTGAAGTCAACCATAACACGCACATGGCAGTCAATGTCGGAGGACTACGTCCGAAAGGCACGCTCTGGCTTCCGGCGTTGGCTCGAGGATGTTATTTATAAAAATGGAGGACACATTGAATAAATTTGTTTAAAAGTACATTATAAAGATAGCTGCATTCGAAAATGTTGATATTAAATATTGCTTGAATTAGTTGAAAATGGGATTTGAAAGAAATAGAACAAATTTTCGCATTATTTTCTGCCGCACCCTGTACGTTTCTAAGGACTTCATTTCTGTCAGTTAGACCATTTTCACTATTTAGGCTTGTAGTCTAATAGGCAATTTGATAAAAAAAAAATTCTTCAAATTTCCACTATCTCATTTTAGTAGTCTGGAAATCCTTATCCTTATGTCCTTATGAACTTCCTAAGTTGGTAACTCGATTCATCGAGTGGCAGGCACACCGAGGCATAAATAAGGGAGGCACCTAACCTAAACATGTATGCCACATGTAAACAATACGCGAAATCGACAGTTTCGTCGATTGCCCTCACACCAGCTGATCTACATAAAAATAAAGTCTGTTCAAACACATTGCACTCATCAAGTTTGTTCATTTTAATGTCTTCCTCAACATGATAGGACACAGTTTAGCGTCGGAATTGAATGCACGCGAAGGAAGTGACCAGTAAACGGTGCCGGTATAGCCTGCTAGACGCATACCTATCAGCAATTCACTTTAAATTTAAGCCATACCTAAAAGTTAAAGCAAACGCAATAATAACAATACAGAAAAACTTTCCACTCCAGCGGAGCTTACGTTTTTTTTTTTATTGTGAGTGCTTTGGTGCTGCCACAACTTAGAAAAGATTGGAATGCCGATTTGATTTTTTTGCAATTAGTTTATATGGATGCCACGGTGCGATAAACATATAATAATGATTGAGTTTTAAAAGACAGCAAAAATTTCAGCTTATCATAACAGTTTCATCATCTATATTTCCTGTACAAATTCCGTCCTAAGAAATTTGCAAATTGGGTAAGAAAATCTCAGTTTCATTTCGTCAGAATATTTTCCAGCATCCAACATCGAACTCGAAAGATTTATCGCATTCGCAATTCACCACTACGAGGTGTTGCATTCATCGAACAACGGAATTGAAACCTACCCAGTGAGTGGAGTGAGGAGGACACCCAGTTTCAGACGGAAAGAACCCCACCACGTCGTCCCGCCCAAAGCCCTGAAAATGCATGGTTCAAGTGTCATTTTACTGCATCTTAAGTACTACCTAGGACCAAGAACCTCATCATACCATATTGAAACGCATTTCTCGTGGCTACATAGACACGCACCATTCAGCAGCAGCAGCCTACCAATTTACATTGATGATTCATGTATTCTTGTCTCCGCTGCCTGTGCTGAAAGCTGCTGCTGCCGCGGTGTAAGTATAGCTATCGAAGCACCGTTTTGTGTATTTTTCTGGCAGTCAGTCTGATCCGGCCTGGTTGTGTCTGGCTCGAGGGTTGATTTTTTTCTAGTACTTAACATTCCGAAACTGTCTTCGAATTGAAAACTAATGCAACCCGTTGCGGTTCATGTTAAGAGCATTTTCGAATGCAAGATTACCGTGCTGCCAATCGTGGAATTGTTTACCCACGAAATCCCAGTTCCTAAATAATCAGTTCTTAATTGCAAATTTTCATAAGCAGGTAACATTTATATGATTACCGTGCGGAGCCGAAATCCGTACTCCTGGGTGATTTTACCTAGTTTTGCATTCAAAATTATATTGATCCATAAATTACGAACCATTTTACATTATCTTGTCCACTTGAATAGCGTGTTTCATCAAGAATTAGACTGTAGGCTGTAAATAAACGCGACGGAAATATAAAGTAAATTATGTGTCGGCCGTACTTCTCAATTATGTTCGTTGTTAATGATTTGCTAAAAACAACCAGCCTTTCTTTAAATTATCTTTGAAGCCCATTTCAAACCATTTTTAGATTTTCATGCACAAAGATCAACAGAAAAGGTTTCAATAGAAAACCTTTTGTTAGATCTGCTATGGTCAATAAATCATTTAAATTGCCGTTTTTTGTCATAATAGCAACTGTGCGGATTTTGACCCATCTTTTAGGGGTGATACACGTAAACTACGTAAGATGTTCAAGCCTCCTCCTGTTCTTGTAAGATATTTTCCAAGTATAAAAAATGGCAAAACTCTTAATGAAAGTTACTTAGTATATGGAAGCGAAATATGTAGTCTTAGAGAAACAAACACTCCGTTGTTCTTCAAAATAAAAAGTACGTTCATTCGTAAAACTTCCACTTTGCATGGAAAAAATGTAATTTTCACTCAGAAATGAAACTTATAAACAATATAAACGTTCTTTCCTCCTTTTTTGAGTGAAGTTTACAGGGAAAATATTGAAAAACAGTTACAAGATACAAATTAATTACCTAAAGTTTGGTGGAGAGACGATGATGACGTATGTAGCATTGTAAAATAAACATCTCTTATCTCTTACTCTAGAAACAATAAATCACACACATACAAACATCTACTTTACTTACGATATTTAGAACGACAATTCTCCTCCTGGACACAAAATCCTGGACTTGCTTGCAGTGAAAGAACAATCTAAACTCAAATCATAAGCGTAGCCAGAGGGGGGCAGGGTGGGGGTGTTTTGTGTCACCCCCCCCCCCCCCCCCACCTCACCCCAGAGGCTTTTTTGTTTTTTTTTTTTTTTATCCTCCCTCCACCCCCCCCACCGCTGAATAAAAAATAACCAAAACAAAAAAAAACCCGCCCCCCCCCACACCAAAAAGCGGAATAATTAACCACCACAGCCGATCCCCGAAGCATACCTTTTTTCATAAACTTTCAATATTTACAACTCTATCGATCAAGTAGAGGCTTCTTAAGAACAATCTATGCTAATCCATTTAAATTTGCGAATGAGGGATTTGGTAAACATAATAGTGCGTAGATGCATTTCGTGCCTTCTGGCAACTTTATGCTTCTATTGATGTCCAAGCTCATCCGTTTAGCACCAACCGGGGGAGACTGGTTCCTATACCCAATGATTTCATTATCTCCAATCTGCTCAACCAATCCCAATGTATTGTGGTATAGTGGACGGATTATTATAATTTGAGATAACTCAATGTAGACGTCTTCCAAATTTGACAGATCGACAGGCAGTCCACCAATGGAGACCCACCTGGTACCTCATAGCAAGATGCTTAGAGGCGGACCGGAAGATTTGAGAGCTACCCCCCTTCAAAGATTTTAAAATTTTAACACAGGTATAATTACCAAAGCCAACAGACAGCTCGGTTTAATGTTTAAGATCTCCGACGAGTTGCGTGATCCCACCTGTCTGAAAGCATTGTTCTGCTCTCTCGTGCGTTCTATCCTGGAATTTGGAGCCTTGGTGGTGCCCCTATTAAATAATCTGGATTGCGTGGATTGAAGCTGTTCAAAGAAAATTTGTTCGTTATGCTTTCCGTCATCTGCCGTGGAATGATCCTGTCAACCTTCCATCGTACCAGGATCGTTGCTCACTCTTGAAACATAGGCGTACAGTCATGCAAGCAATCTTCGCGGCAAACGTGCTGCTACGTGAAATCGACTCTCCAGGAATTCTGGCAGAACTATCTATCTACGCTCCTGAACGAGTTCTGCGAACAAGAAATTTTCTGCAGCTCGGAACCCGTGCTGCAAACTACGGCCAACACGATCCAATTCGATTCATGTCATCGCGCTTCAATGAACTCTATGCTCTGTTTGACTTCAACTGTTCCGCTGAGACCTTCCGTCACCGGATTCAGCGTAGTTGGATGGAAAGCCACTAGTTCGGAAATGCTGACAAATACTACATACTGGATACCAGACGACTGATTCCACGAAAGGTTATTTTTAATTTTACTGACAAGTTTTGTGTGTGTACTAGAATTAATTCTGTTTACTTGCTTTGTATTCCTTCTATTTTTGTTGATTAATGTAGTGTACGGTTTAGAGATAGGGGTTTTTTACGCCACATGGCTTTTCCCCATTACATTTCAATAAGATGTTTAATCAGTTGGAATTATATAAATAAATAAATAAATAAATAAATTCTTATTGATTGTTTTAGTACAATGAACGAGTGTGTGTTTCTGTGTCAACTAATGCTTCGTGCTTTTAACAGTTATGTAACAGCATTGTGGCATTGAATACGAAGGCAGTTTCTTGAAAAGTACAAATCAATTTCGGTGTAGAAAACAAAGAATAGATTTGTTAGTTCTACGTTCGATTTTGTAATAAAAACAAAATTTAATTTTCACTGTGGGCGAGCGGGTCGCGAGGAAAAGTACATTTTCAGTAAAAACTGTTAACAAACTCCATGGTTGTCGTATACAAAAACAAAAACATGTCTAAAAAAAAAATATTTTAACATATTTTATTCCCCAAAAGATTTCAGCGGTGTTCTTTTATATGATATGATATTTTATATTTGGGGGAAAAAGAGAGTTTTAAAAAATTTTTTTTTTTATTCTCGATCAAGTCTAGAATAGTTTAATCTTGTTGCCAAAATCGGACGGGTATTGTAAAAAACTTTGGGGGGGGGCCGAAAAGTTAAACCACCCCCCGTTCAGGTGGATTGTCACAAAGTGAGGGCTTGATTCCCGCTCTATCCGACGGAACTCGATAATGTCCCTACACTGAAAATTTATTTTCGTAAATTAGCTTTCACTCGTTTAACATGGATTTTGTACATAGAAAAAATGTCTCGTGTATTGTATGAAACATTCATATTGCTTTTTATCTAGTGAAATGCTCTCCTTACACCTTTTTGTATAATGCACGAAATAGATTTCGTGAAGACCAGCCACCAACACTTTTTTCACCCCAGTAAAGGTACTCCTCTTACTCAATTAAGTCACAATAGAGCTGCTGAAACCAGTTTTGACTGTTGTGTGCTGCTTGGGCAATCGCTGCTTCGCTGATGTTGCTGCTGGGATGGGCGGGAATAATTTATTTATCCCAAAATACAAATTGAAGCGGTGTCGAGAGTTATAACTTAATACTCATTATTCAATTATCACCTCACGAGTCGCCATGGCATAGTGAGATCAACCGAGGATGCAATATCAGCTCTTTCCAAAATTACAGGATCGAATCCCATGTCTGAAACATTGAAAAAAGACGCTGGACAACTCCACGTGGTTGCGCTTTTTTGTCAATTACGTTTCGAGTCGATAAAGTAGATCTCTAAGTCTTTCAGGCAACCATCAGAGAGACGTTTCTTTTAAATTGGTAACAAAATATTCGTAGCTCTTTGTATTGTTTTCGTACAATGCACGAAAGTTGTTTCTGTGTCAACAAATGCTTCGAGCTTTTGACAGTTGCGCGTGTGCCATTAATTACGAATGTATCTTCATAAAAAGAACAAATCAGTTTCGTTGCTGAAAACAACGAACAGATTTGTTAGTTCTACCTTCGATTTCGTAATATAAACTAAAATTAACTTTCAGTGTACATTGGGCCCCGGGCATTGTGTTTTCCGTTGTATAATGTTAAGTGTTCAGTCTGTGCAGCAACTGGTTGAAGACGGTGTAATTCTCCCCCCCCCCCCCCCCCTCTCTCTTTAACTCTCTCTCTCACAAAAAAAACAACCCGGCCGCCCCCCCGGGCGGCAAAGCCCGCCCCCCATTTGAAAAAAAAGAGAAACTTACATAATATAGAAATTTTTTCTTTGTTATTTGAGGTTTGTTTTTTTCTGCGCAAAAAATGTGTTTCCCAAAGTTTTATGTGAAAAATTTTTCCCCGTTTTTTTCCACAAAGAAGAAAAACCCAAAAAGGCGGGAAAGAAAAAAAGAGAGAAAGAGCAGTCATATTTTCGCTCCCGCAACCACAGGTTCATTAACTTTCACCATTCAGTGTCTGTTGTCAATTGGTTCCGTTCTGTAGTCGCGTGCGTAGTTCTGAGAAGTTTCGAGCAATTATTCAGTGAAAATGGAAGCCAGCACTAGCAAAAAACGGAAAGTGGCTGATGAAGGACGTGTTTTCCAGGAGAAGTGGTCTGAAATGTTTTTCTTTACGTGCATTAATCAAAAACCTGTGTATGATTTGCAACGAAGCTGTTGCAGTTATGAAGGAATTTAATGTGAAACGTCACTACGAGTCGAAACATGCGTCAAAAATGGATAAATATGTCGGTGTGGCGCGGGCTGAAAAATGTGCTGAGTTCAGGGGAAATTTGAGTAGCCAGCAAAACTTTTTTGTGAGAAGAAAGCAAGAAAACGAGTTGTGCACAAAGGCAAGTTTCATTATCGCAGAAAAACTCGCTTCCCATTCGAAGCCATTTTCTGATGGCGAGTTTGTTAAGGAATGTATGGAAGCGTAAGTGAGTTTGTCGCGGGCGACCAGCACCAGGCGGGTTGAAGACATTGCTGAAAATCTTGTGTTGAGTTTGAAGGAAAAAGTTGCCAGCTTTGAATTTTATTCAGTGGCGCTGGATGAGAGCACGGATATATCTGACACAGCTCAATTGGCAGTTTTTATCCGCGGCATATCTAAGAAATTTGAGGTGACTGAGGAATTGGCAAGCCTTTTCCCCATGAAAGGAACGACGAAGGGCATTGATATCTTTAATGCTCTGTGCGCTGTTCTAGAAAAGTTTGATCTACCGCTGAAGAAAATGTCCGGAGTTGTTACCGATGGAGCTCCCGCTATGTGTGGTATGTATTTTGTTTTCCATCTTATTTAAATTATTCAAGCTTATACCGCAGTGTAAAGACGTGCAAGCTCCTTAAAATTCTTGCCTAAAATGTTGTGCTATTTTGAACGTCGCCTTTTGACAGTACTGGCATTATCACATTTATTATGGACATTTGATGTATTTGGCGCTGGCATCAGGCCGTAAGTTTATTTACTTCTTACTTGAAGGGTTGCATACAAATTGATGCAAAATATTCAGCTTTATCAGATTTACGGCCTTGGAAAATTTAGTACCAAGGATGGTGTTAAATTTTAAGTATTTTTCTTCATACATTTATGTATGTTTAAATTTATTTATTTATTTATGAATTATGTTTGAGCTCTGTTCTCTGTGCTTAATCATTTTATTACTGAAAAAAAAATGTTTATTCATAGGAAAACATGAAGGTGCAATTGCCCATCTTCGAAAATTACCAGAAGTGTCAGAGCAATTCGTGCACCAGGAGAACCTCTGCGCCAAAAGCGTGGGATTCAAAGATGTCATGAAAGATGTCATCAAAATAGTTAATTTCATCCGATCGCACGCATTGAACCATCGAGAATTTTAGGCTCTTCTAGTAGACACGGATGCAGAATATGGTGACGTACCATATTATACTGAGGTACGTTGGCTGAGCAAGGGAAAGGTGCTGCGACGCGTATTTGATCTTCGGAAAGAAATCGTCGAATTCATGGAGAGCAAAGGTAAATCAGTGAAGTTTTTCGATAATGCGGAGTGGGTGACAGATCTGGCTTTCCTGACTGACATTACAACGCACCTGAACGATTTGAATTTAAGTCTCCAGGGTAAAGGCAAATTGGTGCACAGCATGTTTAATCAAATCAGTACATTTGAAAACAAACTCGTGTTGTTGGAGAAACAGATGACCATTTCCCTACTCTCGGAAAATGCAATGTGACGTTGACTAAACAATACGTTGACCCACTCCAAACAATGAAAAATGATTTTTCTCGTAGATTTGGAGATTTCAAAGCGCATGACAAAATTCTAAAACTTTTTTCTGCTCCATTCAGTGTTGATGCTGAACCACAGATAATATCCAAATGGAACTAATTGAGTTACAGTGCGACACGGAACTGCGAGAAAAATTTGATCGACATGATTTGTTGGAGTTCTATGCCAAATTTGTTCCGGAAGAGCGCTTCCCAGAGCTGCGAATTTCTTTTTTTTTTTCTCCCCTCCCAAAACAAACAAAAAAAAAAAAAAAAATAACATATTACATCATTCATCTCCCCCCCCCCCCCCCCCCCCCCAAAAAAAATATTAAAAAAAAAAAATTTTTTTTTTTTTTTAATAAAAAAATAATAAAATAATTTTTTTTTTTTTTTTTTTTTTTTTTTAAAAAAACATTCTTTTATTTCACATCCCCACACTCCCCCCAAAAACTTTTTTTTTTTTTTTTTTACCCAAAAAAAAACACATCCCCCCCAAAATTTTTTTTGCCCCCCAACCATCTACCTAGCACCACTGTTATAGAGGTAAGAGGAAGCATACGGGATTATGTTCTCCATAGAAAAGCAATTCAATTTGAATCGTCACAAGTTGCTGTCGCTGATAACGTTCCTGAAGTCTCTGACAACTTAAACTACGGAATCATCTCTCATCAAACATACCAGCCCATCTTTGAGGAAATTGCAGAAAATAATGTTGAAACTTTTCAATACGTGCCATACGATTCTGTACAAAAACCGGGTGTGATTGTTGATGCTGAAGATCAATCACAAACATATTAAAGTGAAATCCTTGAACTGCAGCAACGATCAAATTTCCGTATAGAACAGCTGGAGAAGCGGGTAGTAGATATCACCACTAAAAACGAGTTCATCTTGGACGCCATCCGAAAACTGAGTTCTCGTGCAATAAACACCGAAGAGCCGTTGTCATTTAGATTTGTCCCCATCGAACAAGAGCAAGAGCTTGCTGACTTGGAGCTTAAACTTGCGGACAACACTTTCAAATCAAATATGGTATATTACTAGTATTTGGATCAATTTGTTCTATACCTTCAATATGTTTTCAATTTGCATCATTTTAGTTTAAATGGCTTCGATTAAACGTTAGCGGTGACTGTGCCGATAACCGAATGCTATTTGCATTGGATATGCTGTTTAGCAAATAATTCCAAACAAAAGGACCTAAGGTAATGCCTAATCGCAACACACTGCAGTTATTTCGACTATTTTTTTTTTTAATTGGCAACGACGAATCAAAAGTTGTCACCCATCGGAAGCTGGCAGACTTTTGTATGAAAAAGCTAAAAAATTCTCTGAAACGCTTGATAGCTACTGGTATTCGTCCAGGAACCAGACATGTAAGACGGACGATACAACGGAAAGCCTGCGAACAAAACGTTAAGGTGGAACCTGATGTTGGACCGTCGAATGAATTGAATGGGCAGGCTGTTGAAAGCAGTTGCAGCGATCTTTAATCGGAGGATGCTGGGTCAGCTATTGATTCATCGGACGCATTTGATCATGCTGATATCCAATCCAATTTGAGCAACGTTGATGGTTGCAGTGAATAGTAAGCAGCAACTAAATGGATAGCAAATGTCATCAAAGACTACACATACAAAGATTGGTATCATAACTATTCCCTGCAGGTTTTAATCAAAAATTTCATAAGTTGAATTCGAATGAAGCTTTTTTTTTATAATTCAAGCAACATGATTTTATTAAGACAGTGTTGAATCCACGAATAGACCCAATATGGTACTTGAAGATTGGCATTACATCCTTTTACATTGAAAGTTTTTGTCTTTAGAAAGTAAGTTGTTTCATGGTTCAGAATAGCAAACGTCTCATTAAACTTATCTAAGCCAACGTTTTCCTAGTTGAATATAGCTTCCAGCTCAATTACTTTATGAGTTATAATTAAAAATGTAATCCACCGCTGCTCACAAGGCTGACTCAAGGGACACATACCCTATACTTTTGTCCGCAGATTGGATAGTAAGAACGGATAAAAATAAATCAGTACACACTACCAAAAAGTTTTAGATGTAAGACGCAGTCAAAGGAGCTGAATTTTTTGTTTTTATTTTTGAGGCAACTCTTTTTTATCGAAATTTACAGCCCCGAACTGTTTCATCTTCCAGCGTAATCACTTAAAGTGTTTACTTTATGTATTTTTTCTGCGACTTTTCCTAGATTAGATTTAGCTCGTAACCTTGGCGTGTGATGGGTGTTAACCACAACGCCAAGGTTGCCACCATAGAAGATAATATTGATTCAATCAAATATACCTTTTGTAGAGTTTTGGCTGTTTTTGGGCCTTACATAACTTGAAATTATAATTTACGTTCTTTGACGTAGATCAAATTTGAATAACTTCTCGTGTAAAATTGATTATTTCTAAGTTTGTAGCCAAAACTACCAATTGGTTGAAGTTTTACGAGAAGTAAGATGTAAAAAATCAGTTGCTAAGAGTATTGCATTAAAATTGCAATTGTTTCGTATTGTTCTCCAAAAACTGAACTTACCATTAGAACAATAAAATAAAGCAATAAACAATATTTCAAGGAAAATAAAATTTTAAACTGATCCTAACAAGGGAATTTGGATTCACAGTCGAGAAAACAAATCAAATCTCCTAGCAACTCTACTCGATGGGGCGTGAAGGCAGCGCAATTTTCCACAAGACCCTTCCTCCGACCACAACATTATTGCCGTCGTCCTCCACCGTCCTGTCGCACCGTCGCGTCACCGCCGTTGCCGTTTCGATCGGCGAAAGAGAGAAAGACACACTCCGACGATCAGGGGGGCAACCGGGCTGGTCTGAACAAAAAAGCAACACCTAGTATAAGACCCACGCGCCTTCAGCCGCAACTGGTTATTTGTTTTCGGAAAGCCTCGACGAACGGATCTTGGCGTATACTTCCAGCGGAGATTACTTTCGCTTTTCGTGCTATCTGATTCTGGTGCAGACGTTCCAGTGAGTTCAGTGTTTCAGTGTGATACAGCAGACCAGACAAGGATATCAGTACAGGCGGGTTCGTCGCGTGTGGCTGTTGAAGTTCTTTCGTAAAGCGACAGAGCAAAGTGATAGTGGCAATCTAGAGCAGTGTCAACCAGTGAACTTTTCACGCCTTACTACAGGACGAGGTCAAAAGGTTTAAGAGCATGAAGAATATGTTATTACTGGTGAGTGAACTTTGGAATCGTGCTGCATAAATGTCATGTTTCAGAGATGGGGGAAATGTCAATGTTTAATTTATCATCACCGTAAAGTATCATGCTTCCGTCATGGAATTGATTAAAGAAACAGATTATTCTGAAGCTATCATCAATCACACTCGAACTATCTTCAATCAGTGTGAAGCCCACTCGATCGTTCTTGAATCAATTTCAAGTGTACGTATAGGCTAGGAACCACTCAATTCAATTATTGGATAATACTCACTGACGACGTGTACCCACTCGTCTGAGGTAACAAACGGTAAACAGAGAGAAATACGAAAGATCATAAATAATCTCAAGGATATTGCACCGCTTAGCAGTTGGTTTTATTACATGCCCATATTAAAATAGATCACCGCTCTCGTGAAACCAGTTGAACTAGTTACAATCGATTCCAGTCAGCTCAGCGGGTCATGTAAAAAATCCCGCATTACCAGTCTTTACCCCGAAGCATATAATCCATCACTGGATGAATGTGTTTAGGAGTCCAGTCTAAAATTCCTAGCATGATAAATTTAGAGCTTTCAAAAATAATCCAATTATCAAACCGAAGCGTGGATTGAACCCATGATCCCTGTTGCGACGCGGATAGATTTATCAGTTTAACGTGAGGTATTGCCATTGAGAAGCGTTTTCCACACCCCATTCGCATATTTCTTATGATTAGATTAGAAACTAGTTGCCGCCATCACCCGTCGTCGGTTTATTTGAAAGACCGAAACTGCTGCGCGCTTTTATAAACGGGCGTGTGGGTATGCGTTGAAAAGTATGGCGTTTTTAGGCCGCGAATTGCTGCTCTACCTCTATTCTAGATACTGACGGGCAACAACAGCAAGATAGTTTTTTTTTATTAAATTTGTGATCAGACAACATTCACTTTTCTTGTTCAGGGTAGTGTGGCGTGGCTCAGTAAGCAAGTGACGGGATAGCAGAGCGATAGTAGTTTATTCAGCTACTATTGGAATTTTGACTAATTAGCTGTTGAACTTCCTTGAAATTGAGTATTACCTTCACGGAAAACCCGCTTCCAGCTAAGTGAATTTCTTTATCATAGTATCCCAAATAGAATTCTTTCAGCCTACTTATCATCTTTTTCAAAACCGGAAAAATGCATTCATTCAAAATCGAAATACTATTCATGAAAATGTGTTCACTAGACTGATGGAAAGTTTGAAATTTACACCCGCTATGATTAACCTCTGATTTCAAATTTGGTTCTTATGAGCCTCCCAAATTTTAAACTCATTTATTATTATTGTGTTTATTTGGGACGGTGCACAGCCAGCTTGAAATTTATATGGGAATTACTATAGCAAAAGCCTAATTTGTTCACAAAACCTCTTTTCAAATAAATGTAACGAACAAAAGAAATAAATCGTTAAAGTCACTAGTGTCTTATAATTATACTCAATCAACTGCCGAGCAGGCAACATTGGTGTTGTATATTGAATAAACCATAAAATCATGGCTACTATGCCACACAGCACAATACAGAGTTGCTATCAATTTCTTAATTAATTAATAACTATTCCATTTCACGTTTGGCTAAGAATCAATATCCTATAAGAATATCTATAGAAGTTTTAATAAGAAGGGTCAGGGTCAGTTAGTAGACAGTGAACGAAAAATTTACTTTCTCCATAGTAATTTCCATGTTAAGTTCAAATAGCTTATGCAGTTTAAATTTCTTTTCAAATGTGCCCAAAGTTCTAGACGATGTTCAAGACACAATTAGAAATAGTTCAAGCACAGGGGTGCGATAATTTCAAAATTTGCATCACTGTTTTCAATACAACAACTCATTTTCATTAACAATTACATGATTTTGAAAAAAAAACCTACTTTTAAATTCTTATGATGATTATGCTGCCTGTTTGCAAAAATAATCACGGCTGATTGCATCTTAATCTGGGGAGAATTTCTTGTTCAAGCTTACCACCACT
This sequence comes from Aedes koreicus, assembly GCA_024533555.2. Lineage (NCBI taxonomy): Eukaryota > Metazoa > Arthropoda > Insecta > Diptera > Culicidae > Aedes > Aedes koreicus. Next base: position 194,207 of record JAHHFK020005809.1, on the reverse strand, counting down.
AAGTACATGAAGCCTCGTAAATAACTCAGCCAATTCACAATATAATCTTCCCGGTCAGTGACTTTTTTGATCGTAGATGACTGAACTTGTTACAGTATACAAATTGAAGCAATAGTTTTGGCATTAACAGTTATCAATGAGAAACAACAAAAACTTTTGCAGAATAGAGGGTGAGTCAATAATTATCGCGACACTTAAGATTGATTGGTAAATCGGCTATAGTTATCGAAATGAATCTAAATTTTTCCAGTATTTCAGTACATGGGACATGCGAAGTGACCGAGAAAAAGTGCAAACGTGTATTCACCGATTCATCGATTTGCACCAAACTTAGAAGATTTCTTCATCTACCATCCATATGTAAAAATTGTAGTTTTTGTGATGATTTGACCACCCTATGGTTCATGGGACCATCCCATTTTTTTCAAGTTTTTCAATTGCTTGCATCTCCGAAACCATTATGTCTAAGAACAATCTCTTAGACGTTTTTTTTTTAAGGAAATTGTTCAAGAAATCGAGGAAAAAAATAATTTGTGGACAGCAGTGTTGTCAAACCGGTTTCTTTTGCATTTAAAAAATTACTTTGTAGTTTTCTTCAAATGAATATCATTTAATTTGAAAATGTTTAATGCCATCGTGTTTCTCGCCCTTTTTTACGTAGAAATCACTCAAAACCTTAAGGTATTATGAGTCATTCTGAAGTAACAGCTTAGTCCTTTGAAGTCTTTATTTTTACAAGCTTTATTATACAAGCAATTTGTCGTATTCTGATTGATTTGGTGCTCAATAACATAGAAATGATTGAAAAAAGTTGGAAATATTTTTTGAGATGTGGTAGGTCATCAGAGCTGTCCTGGAGTTAAGAACTTAAGATCTACAGTTGTAGCAGTAGCTTTATCCGCTATACAAAGTTACGGTATGTATTCAATCATATTCAATGAATGTCCTGGAAGACCTACATATATTATGAGATAATCTTGGGAAATTCTAAGTCATCCAAACTATCCTGGATTTCAGATCTTAAGATCTATTGTTGTTACAGTAGCTTTATCCGCTTTACAACATACATTATGAGATAATCTTGGGATATTGTATGTCAAACAAATTGTCCTGGAGTTAAGAACATAAGAACTACCGTTGTATCAGTAGCTTTATCCGATATACAGTTATGATACGTATTCAAACATATTCAATTACTGTCTTGGAAGACCAACAGACATAATGAGATAACCTTAGGATATTATATGCCAAACAAACTGTGATGACTTTCAGAACTTAAGATTCACTGTTGCTACAGTAGCTTTATCCATTATACAAAATTATGATATGTATTCAAACATATTCAATGAATGTCCTGGAAGATCCACAGCTACTATGAGATAATGATGGGATGTCATTCGAACTGCCCTGGAGTACAAAGATCTTCAGTTGTAACTGAAGCTTTTTGGATTATACAAAGTTACTATATGTGTCCAACCAGGTTCATCGGTTCTTGGGTTGATGCCGCCAGTTTCCCACTCCAGTCCATTCATTAGAGGATAACTTACTTCAGAAGCTAAACATCAAAATAGGATGTACCATGAAATATGTAATATACCTAGAACATCCGAAGATTATGTCATAATGTTTGTTGTTCTTATTGAAAAATATTCAGTGAATATGTTTCAATACACATCGTAGATTTGCATAGCCCAGAAAGCTTTTGTTTCAGCTGTAGGTCTTATGTTCTGATCTCAAGAATAGTTTGGATGACCTAGAGCATGCTTGGATGACCTTTATGATGTTTGTTGGCCTTTGAGAATATTGATTGAATATGTTTGAATATTTATTGTAACTTTTTTTTCTTCATTAACGTGACTTTTAGCCTCCTGAGCTAGTTCGTCGCCATTTATTGTAACTTCGTATTGCCTACAAATTACTGTTACAACTATTAATCTTAAACTATGAACGCCAAGACAGTTTGATTGACTCAGGCCATCCCAAGATTACCTTCTTATGTATTTTTACGTTCGAAAATATTCACTGAATAAGGTTGAATACGTGACGTAACTTTGTATAGCTAAGAAAATAATATTACTACCGCAGATTTTAAGTTCTAAACTCCAGGACAGTTTAGATTACCTAGAGTATCACAAAGTTATAAAATAATGACTGTTGACCTTCCAGAAGATTCATTGAATATGTTTGAATACATATCGTCACCTCATATAGCACAAAAAAAACTACTGTTACAACTGTAGATCTTATGTTTCTAACTTTAGGATAGTTTGGATGACTTAGAATATCCCAAGATTATCGCATTATGTCCGTAACCTTCCACACTATTCAATGAATATTGTTAAATACATGTTGGGTTACCGGACCCTAACCAACATCGATTGGGGGGGGGGGGGGGGTTATTTAGTTTAAAACAAATCTTCTCGATTTGTTTTAAACTAAATACTCGCTTCCGGTAAACAGCCCAAAAAGGTAACTTTGACTATAGAGTAAATTTTGAAAACGGCCAAGATGTTCAGACAAACTTTAATCGAAAAACTGAACATCGAAAACCTTCGATTGTAAAGAATAACTTTTAAAGAACGAATTGTAGGGTTTTAATGATACGTTTGAAAAATATGCATACACAGTAAAAAAAATTGCATGCAAAGAACCGAAAAACTAAATTTTAAACTAAATACAAACCAGTTTCATTTATCTTTGAAAACTATTCCGGAAGCAGAATCTCGAAGATAGGTACGAATAATACAAATAAAATTTTGAAGCTTAGCTTCGGGAATTTTTTTAAAGTTGAACTGCTTGCAAAAATCAACGTATTCTGTTAGTTTAATATGTTTCTAGGGGTTATTGTACACAGTTTGACAGAGTCTCGTTATCTAATGTACATATGTGGAACCTTTTTTTTCATCCTGTGACATTGACAGTGTGCAACTTTTGACATTGCAGCTTGCATTTATGATCGAACTAACTTGAACGAACTTCCACTATTATACGAGACACATTAAACACAATTTTAGGTTGAATTTACATTGTTAGCATGCTGTTTAAAAACAGTGTATGATCCTCATGTCGTTTACGTTCTTACCGTATTTTCCATGCAAGAAATAAATGTTTTCGTTAGACGAAAATATGCGATTTCGTTTGTTGGTCTTACACAGTCTAACGATCGAAATTTATCATCTTATTTAAATCTGAAACTCAACAACTCAGTTCCATCTCACAATAATCTGCAATACGATAGCTGACAATTTAGCACATCGTAAAAAGCAACTTTAAAAATACCTGTATCGTTCAAAAGCAGTATAGGAACAGAAACTGTAAAACTTATAATTACTCAACCTTTCACATCCGCTGCTCAATCACAACACGAAGACAATGATATATTTCATCAATGTCACAATCCTCTTTTGAATTTACTAATGTTCCTATCTGCATCTAACTAAGCACAAAAATAATACACTTTCCATGCCATCCCAACGTTAATCGAACTGGGACGGTTTGCTCCCGCAGCGAGTCTCTGATGAAGATCGCTCAAATTAACTTTTTCAACTTTCAAGTTTATTGCCCATGGGGTGTGGTACCAGTTTTAACGTGGATACACTCAGACTGCTCAATGCTAATGCACAGTATAATAAGGTACCTACTTCGTTTATTATCGCGATGAACAATGCCGTATCATCGTTTAGTGAAACCGTTCCGTTATTTTAATATATGGGATTAATTTGTTTCAACGATTTATTTTCAGCAGTACATGCTCCACGGTGCAAATAACGTTGCACTGCACATTAATCGCTTTTATCAAGTAACGATAGATTGGACTCAGCACTGATTGCTGTGTTTAGTACTTGTGATCCGATACTTATGATCCGATAATCATTCAGAAAATGTTCTCTAATTATTGATATTTATCCACAAAAGTCGCTCCTGAGCTTCTTAGCGATCGGTGGGACGCCTCTGGATTTTTATTGTAAGTGCACACATTTTTTCGCGGACAATTTCTTATTTCAACGACATGACTCGAACTACTGTATGAATAACTATGAAACTACAGATGTAAACAATACACTATGAATAACATTTGCTTAAATTGTCATGTTTTTTTACTCATACGGTTCAAAAGTTACAGGATATTTTCGGTGTGCCATTTTTATCGAATACACCCTTTACAATTATACGCGGTCAATCGCAGTCAAGCAGTTAGCGGCGTCATCCGTGATTGCCATGTGTGAGGGTTTGATTCCCTCTCCAGTCTGTATCACTCTCCGCAATCCGAAAATGTCTGAACTTGTTATTAGATGTTATTAGAAAATATTAGATTAAGTTGTCCGTTGTAAATTTCTCTATGTTCAGAGAATGCGACGAAGGAGGTAAAAGCCATCCTTCCGTTATATATTCCTACGAATAATGCCTACACAGCGAAAAATTATCAATTTTACATGCGATGTAACAATCTTGCATAGTGACAATATACCAATGAAATACATAGAGTCGACTATTAGTAAACGACACTGAAGAAGTCTGCACATTGTAGACGAAATACTCGGATCTGTCAAGATAAGCAATAAAGGTAGTTGAAATTAAATGGAAATTACTAAACTTTCATCTCATTTTCTAGATACACTGCGTTCTTTAATTTTAAATTAAAATCCGTGCATAAATCCTATAAAAATTGAAAAATACGTTTAATTCCTTTGCTTTATACATAAGTACACAGAAAAAAATAATCAATTTTAATAAGCACGTAAAATTTCCCCTCGTTTAATTCCAAGCCAGAGGAAGCGTAAACAATTAAATTGTTTGCAATCTTTCATGCGCCATACAACTATGTTTGCAATCTTGCATGCAACAGGCTAGATTCTGGCTAAAATTTACATCCCATCATTTCTGCCAAATCTAGCATTCCCTTTATGTGCATTAGATAACGCAGAAAATTCAATGTTTCATTTTATCTGTGTACACAGTGCCAAAATAATAATAATGTTCAAAAGTTATCAACAGCACCGCCCTGAAAAATTTTTAGGGTACAACTTTGTAGAAGACACCATGATTTGAAAACGTAACCCTTAGGAGTTATTAATTTTGCGTGAATAAAGGCTTTTCAGATCACTGTGCGTTATCTGGTTTAAATTTAGGAGAAATAGTTTGAAAGAAAAATTTAAATTTCTGTGTTTTCTAATGCACAATAAGGGTAATGCAAGATTTGGCATAAATTAATGGAATCTTTCATGTACATTTAGGCCAGATATCGCTGGAGGTCTGTTGTATGGAAGAATGCAAGCAATATTGTTTGCTGTATGAAAGATTGCAAAAAAGTACGTTATTTACGTTTGCTTTAGCTATATTTACACAAGAGGAAATTTAACACGTCTGTTAAAATTCATTATTTTTTTCTATGTCCCATGAACTTCTGCAAAATCAAGCATTCCATTTATGTGCATTAGATAACGCTGAAAATTAAATGTTTGGTTTTAACTGTGCAGTGCAAGCAAATGTTAATAAGCCAGCCAACAAATGACGGTTTTACAGCCTGTAAGTAACCTACCCTTGCGATGTATCGCACTGTCACCTAGTTCAGCAACACCCACTCAGAGTCAGAAACAAAGCAGGAGAAAGAAGTACATATGACACAGGCACCGCGGTTGATAAACTTAGAAACAGTTAGACAGGCAGTTACCGATGTTACGTGAATGTTAATCAATAGGTGGCAATATAGCGCCCGATTGCACCTCCACGCGTAACAGCTCCGGGGTTCAATAATTGCATTCCATGAACGGCTACCAACTATGTTTGTAGGTAAATGCTTCCAAACGCCGGGCGCATGGGACGGATTAAAACGAAGTAGGTGCCATGACGATGCACTTACAGCTATCGCGACGGCGGGTGCCGAATTGACCAATTTGAACTCTGCTAAGCACCCGTACGTGTAGGGTTTGAATTACCGATGCGATGAGTGGTTCCAAGTTACCGAACATGTGATACACGATGGCAGAGCTTTATAAGGCATCCGGCGCACGTATGGCCTATTCTGAAAACACTCAAGACCGCGGTTGAATGCAGTAGCGCACACTTTCGTAACGGTTCATTGACCAGGTACCAGGAAGGTGCAATTTAAGTTGGAGCATTTATTGTTCCTATAAAAATAGGAAGCCTGGAAAGCTGGTATCGAGTTCGCTGCTCAAGGTTTTATCAAGTTGCGAACATGTGTTTACGAGCGTCACTGTTAGCAAATTGAGATTCTCTACCAACCTGGCCGGTTGGTCGATCATATTTGTACGACTATTGTGAATCATGTCGGGAGTATGTGGCAGTTATTTTGTATTGTTTCAAGTTGGCGAATAATAGTGATGAAATGAAATGTGTACAATATACATATCCAGTGAACACAAATTGTATGGCAGCATTAGAAAATTTATTGAACCATATTATCCAAGCAGTCTAGAATTACATTTCCAATAATAACATAAACCTTCGTAAATAGAAAAATACTCACAATAAAATGTTGCTCGTAGGCCTACTTTTGGAAACTTATGGGGTAGAAATCAAAAATAAAAAACATCAGCTATCTTCAGCAAAGTTTTTATTGGGACTATAATTCAATATAGATAGAAGTTAGAGTGGTCCATTAAATGTATTAATCTGGTTTTAAACAGAGTACAATACAATAATCTACAAACTCACTCCGTATTGAATTTGAAGCAAATTTATCGAAAAAAAAAACAAAGTCTTAAGTTTCGTGTGTGAATAGTTATGAACAATTTCACAGGTGTTCTTTTGTAACTTGTTTGTAATCGTATAAAAATCAAACTTCAAATCCAGTTGATATAGGAGGAATTACCCATTTTAAGCAAGCTATGCAGAGTTTACTCTTTTTGAGTACTTTCAAAGCTTCGTTTACATCTCTGACGCTTTTGTTTGTTTATATTCATTTGCTCTGTGTTTAAAAGTGTTTATCTAAAGCGCCAAACTTCTCAAGTAAGTTAACTATTGTCTGAATATTGTGTTTTTCCTTCGACTATCCTTCTGTATGAACTGCGTGAGAAAAAAAATCTTGAAAACTTATTCCAAAAAAACGTAGGTATATGATGTTGTAAACAAAAAGGTAAACGAAGATTCAAACGTGAATTCTTTAAAAATGTTAGTACTTCCATGCAAATTAATGTCACCATCACAAAGAATAATAAGGTCTGTATCCACATTAATCCGGACACCTTCAAATTACTGTAGATTTTGAAATATTGTACGTAGAAGTGAAACATTTCGCAGAGGTAAAGCTGGGAGTTTTTGATGGAAAAAAACAATGATTGGTGTTAACATTCCAAGTTTAGTGTTTAAGATGGCGGGTGGGAAGCACGTGTGCGGGCGTATTTTGTACGGACTTAAGGCAAATCCTGACTTGTAAAAACGGGAACTTGCAAAAAAATTGGATATCCACTGTTCACGATGGATCAAATCATTTTTGGTGCGTCGAGAGAAAACCGAGGAGTGATAAAAACAATGGACGTGATGATCCTGTCATGGATCGAAATGTGAAGAGGATACTGAAGGAAAACCCGAATCTCTCTGTTCGAACGGTGACTCGTACAATAGGAATGTCACCTGGTTTTATCCAAAAATCAAAACAGTTCCAAATCGCAATGACAAACAAAACCTAACAGCAAAATGTTTGTACTGCGAATATTTGACGAAGTTTTCATGCGTTCTTATCGACGATGAAACTTATATCCTGGAAGATTTCAAGCAGCTTCTAGGGCTGATTTTCTATTCTTTTATGGCCAGAAATGCTACAGCTGAACATTTCAGGACGAAGAAGGTATCGAAATAATAATAAAACGAAAATCTTGTTTGGCAAGCAATTTGCACGTGAGGCAGAAAGAGTAAATCTATCATTACTACAGGCACAAATAACAAGAAGTTTTACCAGAGTGCCTGCAGAAGCCTTTCATAGAAAAAAAAACCCTTTGAAAAAACTCTCACCACAAAAAAATCTCTTTGCCAAAACTGTGATCCATTATGCTAAAACTGTGATGGAGTGGTACGTTGCAAATCAAGTGAACATTGTACCTGCATTGTAAACTGCAAATCCACCAAATTGTCCAGCGTTACGTCCAATCGAAAGAAGTTGGGCTCTGATGAAGTGGAAGCTTTCTGGAAAGAAACAAGGAATCGAATATATCAAACACTCAAACAATTTTTTACAAAGACGGTATCTTATAACAAACGTGCTTCCAGGGATGTAGTTTCCAATTCGTATAATTCAATTAGCACTGTAATTTTGAATTTTTTTTTCATGCTTCAATTATGTGCATGAAAATCAGTTTAAAACTATATAATTTTACTAACTGTGTAAATAACCGCCATAAGGGTTAAACCTAATGCGTTGATGGAGAACCAAATAAACAAATAATATGATGGAAGTTGTGAAGTAAAGTTATCAAAGACATCAAAAATATAATGAATTTTAACAGGCGCGTAAAATATCCCCTCGTTTAATTCCAAGCAAAAGGAAGCGTAAACAACGAAATCGTTTGCAATTTTTCATGCGCCATATAACAATGTTTGCAATCTTTCGTACAACAGGCTAGATTCGGGCGTTATCGGGCTTAACTTTACATGAAATATCCCAGTATTTTCTGCCAAATCTAGCATTCCCTTTATGTGCATTAGATATTCTGCGTTATCTATGTTTTTTTTTATCTGTGTGAACAAAATATTGTCCGAAATAAATATAGCACATAGTGGTGGAAGAGATATTAATTTCTAGCGTGGACCGTCCGTTTTAGGATGAACAATTCGACAAAGATTTTTCATTAGGGCCTAACTGACAAACGTAAAAAATGGCTTCTTCCGTAAATTTCTCGTGGCACAAAGGGGTAGCCACAGAAAAAAATCTGAATTTTCTTTGTGATGTAAATATCAGAGCATGTAAAATTGAATTTTCTTCCACACGAAGCAGCTTTATCTCTCTCTCGCAAAGTTACCTCGCTATTTAAAATTGATAAATCTCGATTGTTGGTGAATGAACATCAAATCGAACTCCATCAGATTGCTCACAGCAAGTAAGCATACAAACTGATTCAATATTCAATATCTAGTACAGATTCTGAGTTATATCAATTCTAAATTTTGAGGTAATGACTGCCGTCGAGAATGCTTCAGCGTAAGCCCTTAAGAACTGATGTATAAAACATGGCCCTCTTAGTACTGGAACAAACTATTTTGCTTATTACAGCCAACAATCAATATGCAACTAGTGATTTGAAATTGGTTCACTTTTGTAGAACCCCTAGTTCCGAAGTACACCTTGCAGTCTGCACCTTGTCATGCAATCTTGCGCTTTTCAGTACCTTTTGGTACAAGTATCTTTGGCTTTGTTTTGATTCGCTATGTTATTTTGACAGAATATTTGAGAGTGTATTGGTGTGAATTACGGTCTTAGGGGCGAATCATTAAGCTTGGGACCGAGCTTGAGACCGGTGTGCAAGTACTTCCTGAGCCAAAAAAATTTTCGTTTTCTTCATGACTATCCACCCACTGTTACAGCGCTCCTAGTGCACGTTTGACGGTTCCTAGCGGAAACTTTTGACGTCTATTGGTTGACAATAACAATAAAAATAACAGTGTATTTATCAGAAGAGGAGCGTAGATAAAATCATGCGCAGTAACCCTAAAATGGCTAAAATGTTCAAAGTTTCCTAGAAACACCTTATGGTGCGTGCTCAAAACGTACAGAGAAACCTTGAAAATGACTAGGAAACCTCTGCGCGAATTCTGCCCTTCATCCAGTCACATGATGGTCCGGAGACATTTTGGCCGGATCTTGCGAGTTGTCACTACAGCCGGAAAGTACAACAATGTCATTGTACCACAACGGAGTACAGTTTTTTTTTTTTTTTGAAAACTCTTCTACCCAATCGTCCCCAGTTCAGGTCCATTGCAAACTACTGGGCAATAATCCAGAGAAAACTGAAGGTTAAAGGTACAGTTATCAAAACGGCAGCTTAGATGAAAAATTGGTGGGATAAAATCGCCAAATAGTGGCCGTTGTGCGCCACTTGATGGGTCGTACTAAGGGAAAAGTTTGAGAATTCTTTCGAAACCGTGACGAATAATTCGTTTCGTTTTTTTTTCCTAAAATATAAGGAATAGATGCTAGATCATTAAGAAATCAAACTATCAAATGCGTGTATTTCTTAAACTTGGGGTGAAGTTTACCGGACCGTGGGATCTTGTGGAGTCCATAGTAAGCACGACTTCCGGCTATCATGCGTATCCGAATTTCTCTGCTACAGATGTTATCCAATGTCACCAATGATCCGAGGTACTAAAACTCATCTACCACATCGAAGTCATCTCCGGCGATAATCACACTTCTGCCTGTGCGAGCTCTATCACGCTCGGATCATCCTGCCAGAAAAAACTTAGTCTTCAACGTATTCCCGATTAATCCAACCTTTTCAGCTACACGATCAGCATGGTGTTGTAACCAATGGTGTGTTGAATTTTCCAAGATGAGTGAGATTTTCGGAAATTAATGTTGGCTGTATCGGCTTTTAAAATGAAAACCAAGAAAACAATTAAATATATATTTTGGACACCACGCAACAACCACTGTGAGGAAAGCAGGCGCAAATCAACAGTTCCGATTCTTGCCACCAGACCTCGCAGGAGATCAGGAGTGGGCGGCCATTTAGGGTGGCGTAATGGGGGCCATGATGGGGCGAAAAGGCTATGTAAGGAAAATTCCTAAACGGTCGGTTGAAGATCAAACCGCCATCTTTTAGCTGCCATTAAGTCTGCAGCACGCTTGTAGTATAGACGCAAAAACTAAAATTGGAAAAAAATACGAGGTAGAGAAAATTTTGGAAAGTGATCGACTAAGTGGAGAAGTAGAATCAAGATAAGCGGATAGTGCATCCAGGACCCCTGTGTTTGCCTTTAGTTTGACCTGAGCTGCTCAAGCTTCCGACCGACCAGGTTGCCGAAGCCAACTCCACCGTCCGTTAGCTCCCGGCCGTCGTGGGAGTACTAGTGTCTAGAAATAGTGACGTCTCAAGCCTTGGGTCGAATACGTGGCCATTTTGTACCCCGTCTCGAGCCGACGCGGACGCCATTGGAAACGTGAATCGGCGAGACTTGGAGGAGTTCGGAGGAGAGGAAGCGTTGGACTGACAGCTGCAGTAATATCGGTCTGCCTGTTATCCCGGACATCAGGCACAGCTAGAAGCAGCGTAGGAGAAGAACTGGAAAAGTAGCGGAACGGGAAGAGCAGCCCCGATGATAGGAGTATGAGACAGAGTTAGGAAAGATGTAGGAGATAGGAAGTAAGGAAGTGGAAGAAGATGTTACCTGTGTGAAAATTTGTAATGAAATGGGTGAATGTTCAGAAAACTATTCAAGTTTTCAAGTATTCCTTGGACGCGGTAGTAAAGCGCGCACGCCGACCCTGAGGCGATCGGAAGATGGGTTACAGTGTACTGCTCAGTACAACCAGCGGGTGGATAGTCCTGAAGGAAATCCCAACAAACATCGGTGTTGAATTAGAGCTTGTTCAAGCAAATTTGGAGAAGCTATTCACTTTTTCTTCTAGAATAGCTGAATAGCTTCTCCAAATTTGTTTGAACAAGCTCTAATTCAACACCGATGTTTGTTGGGATGAATATATTTTTTGGCTCAGGAAGTCCCAAGCTTAATGATTCGCCCCTAAGACCGTTAATCACACCAATACACTCTCAAATATTCTGTCAAAATAACATAGCGAATCAAAACAAAATCAAAGATACTTCTATCAAAAGGTACTGAAAAGCGCAAGAATGCATGGCAAGGTGCCGACTTCAAGGTGTACTTTGGAACTAGGGGTTCTACAACAGTGAACCAATTTCAAATCACTAGTTACACATTGATTGTTGGTACAACTGCCTGGTTCGTTCTTCCGACAATGTTCACGTCGTCAACGACGCAAATGAATTGATTGGTTGTATTGAAAAACCTGCTCATATGGTAAAGCCAGCACGATTCATAACACCATCTAGCGTAATGTTAAACCGGAGGCAGCAGAGACCATCGCCTTGCCGAATTTCTTTAAGTGTTTCAAACGAGTTCGATAAGGCACCTGATATCTTCACACAGCACTGTACATCATCCGTCGTTGCCTTGATCAGTCTAGTTAGTTTCCTGGGAAATCCGTTCTCGTCCATAATTTTCCACAGCTCTTCACGATCAATAGTATACTATGTGACCTTGAAATCGATGAATAGGTGGTGCGTAGGAATTTGATTTTGCGACACTTTCGGAGAATCTGTCGCAACGTTAGGATTTGGTCTGTTGTCGATCGCCCGTCCACAAAACCGGCTTGATAACTTCCCACAAACCTGCATGCTAACGGCGAAGTCCTCGTTGGATTGTATCTCTATATAATTTTTCCCACGGGCCTAAACACCTATTGGCACTCAATACCATATAAATTGCAATAATCGATTTCTAAAATTATTAGACCTGACTCTACCTTTTGCTGATTTTCCGTCATTAAAATTTTTGAATAATGAATAATGAAACTAATCGCCTGAAATATTTCCAATCGCTTGAAGCAAATAAGTAGATTCATTTCACGAAGAATGAACGACTTATTAACGTTCAAGTCCTGACCATTTTCATGACGCTCTCAATTTTAAAGTTTACAATTAACATCCCTATATGTTGCCGAATGATGTTATTTAACATTAAAATTGACCTGGTATTCAGTGGAATAACGATGCAAGTTATTTTCTTTATACTTCTTTTGAACTATTCTTAAAATCCAGCATTCGAATAAATTTTCAATCAAACGCAAATGTGGGTTCCCATTTCTGAATTATGTATGTTTTAATAAAGCAGTTTTATCATAAACCACAAAAGAATCAAGTACAATTCGCTTCCTCATCAATAGACTGGCTCATAATAGCTTGTTTTCATAGCAAACATTATCATCACGATATGCAAGCTATATGTAACGAAATTAAGCCACATAACAACCGATCCAATCATAACGGAGCCAATTTCTTCCAACCATCGTACAAATCATAAAGCATTCAAATCCGATACCTACTTTCCTACCGGTCCATGTCCATCGTCTCTATAAATGCGAAAAACAATCAAACACACGGACGAAAGAAAAACACCATTGGCTTTTAATTAATGTTCGGGGCCGTTAATTAGGTAATTTGCACGCCATTGAAAACAGAAAATCGGGCCATCATGATAGTTTTCTAAACAACGCTCGTTAATTTTGTCCTACACCTCTAGAGCGAAAGAGTGCCAATCTCCGAATTATTGGCGTTAAATGGCCATTGATGGTCAAGTTTGAACAAAATTTTCCAGCAAGTGAAAATTGCCAAAGGGTAAAGACTGCAACTGCATCGCTCAAAGCCACATTACGTAATGGTCTATTTCCAATGGCAAATCTGCAAACGGTAATAACTTGCTCAACTTTCGATTTTGCTAATTTTTCTCCTTTACCGCGCCGCTACCTCGCAAACGACCGACGTACGGTTTGGCAGGGTTTCAATTGATTGCAATTTCCCACACCTCCTCTCCGGCGGACAGTTAGCAAACCGGAAAAATGCAAATCGTTGAACTGAATCATTTGCTTGCAGAAGAAACCCCTTGAATAGAAAGCGCCTCTCGTCGTTGTCGTCGGCGAAGTAGGCACGTTGTATGTTTTCGTTTGACTTGACGTGCATGTCAAATAATGGACACAACCAAGTTGAATTGTTTTTATCAATTGTTACTGATGGTCGTGATGCATTTCTGCATAGTAATAAAACAAATTCAATCGATCAATATTAACGTGAGAGTGATGTAAAATTGCCTTTTGCAAAAAGAAAGCCACGCGCTGGATTTTGGTGACAAATTCAATACGAGGGGAGGACGTGTCGAACACAATTCAGTCAAATAAGCATCACTGGTCGTGAATTTTAAGTTCGATTTATTGTCTGTCAACTCGAAATAGTCCAATAAACTTTTGTATATATGCGTTGAGTGAACTAATTCCGGCTTTTTTTATCATTTCAGATTCCCCTAGTGGGCCTCGTGTCGTTAGCAACCGCCCAATATGGTCCGCCACCACCCCGGATCAATATCCCCGGTGCCATCCCGCTGCCAATAGTACGTGGCATACCGATCCGCGAGGAGCGAGTGCTTCCCCAGCAACCTCAGGTCCTTCGCGTGCGTCGGCCGGGTCCTGGACCAGTCCGCCCCGCGATTCCCAATTCGATCCAATTCTCTACCCCTAAGTTCCTCGAGCCGGAAGCGAAACCCGTTACCGAAGACCACGAAGAACACGAACCCTCCCAACCCTTCATTCCAATTATCCACACCTCCCCCGCCCCACAACAGCACTCCATTCCCGAAGATCATGACGAACGTGACATTCAACAGAACATCCTTTCCCGCTTCAACTCACAGGAGAACCGACCCGCCCCCATCGCACGTGCCCAGATTCCAGAGCGTTTCTTCGCCACTGACAAAGATGTTTCCTCCAATGCGCAACGCTTTGCCATCACATCGGAACGGCCATCCGCTCCGGTACCAGCCCCGAAGCAATACCGTCCAGCGCCCCAGCAGGTGATTTCCCGACCGGCTCCTGTTCGCCACCAACAACCACAGCACTTCGAAGAGGGGGAGCGACCACACAGCCGCCAGCAGCAGGAAGACGAACGACGTCGCAAACCGGTGGCACAGATCCTGCGCAAGTGGCGCGAAGAACACGAGGACGGTTCGATCACCTGGGGCTTCGAGAATGACGATGGCTCGTTCAAGGAGGAAACCATCGGAATCGACTGTGTTACCCAGTAGGTTCATCTTAATTTGTGGAAGATTCACAACCTTCGTCATGTTTTTGCCCTTAATCGTCAGGGAGGTAAATGAAGTCCTAGAGGTGAATGAGCGTGGTTCAAATTATCGATGTTTTTTCACATTGTTTATGTTCATTCACGTCGTTTTGCGTGAATTAACAAACGAACAGACCAAGGCGAGCTTTAAGCGTTCTGAAATGATAATGGCGGATGACGGAAGAGATCTGGAGATTGGTGCCAGTGGGAAAAGATTTCTCTTGCGTTCTCAGCAATGAACATAATGGCGGAAGTAATGCGCTGTGTAGTTCAACCGATGATCTATACAGCACAGTACTTCCGATAACTTCACGCGTCGCTAACTTCGTGCAAATTGGTCATCAATTGGGCCTATTCTGCGAGCCGAATGAGTTGAAATGAGCCGCTCTCACTTGATGGGTCGAAAATTCTCGACAGCTCATTCAAAACGACGTATCTGATTTTGTGAACAAACATTCAAACGTAAATTTTTCAAAACTCAGCACGCCCACGGAGACTAGCATCACCGTCATGTTAGGGAAATGTTATTTCTTCTGTTGGTGGTCCTAGTTAACGTGAAAGTGCTAAGGGTTTCAGGAATTCAACGTTTGAATCTTTTTCCGCCTCTTCGTTTACAAAATGACATACCTCGTTTTGAATAAGTTATCGAGACTTGACAAAATCGTTCATTCACCTAACATAACTGACCTCCTGATGACAACGGGGATTATTTCGGTAGTCGAAGTTATTTTTATCGCTTGTTGAAGTAAGAAAAGTCACGTCGCTGTGACGTGACTCTCAAGTTGATTTCCACACACAAAAAAATCATGTCACTACGTCGTAACGTTTCTCATTTCACTTGTGACAAATGTCACCTAGACTCTCTGAACAATCCTCTATGGGTTAACAATTAAGGGATCTGAAAATTCCCCTACCTTAATTAATCATATGAAATGCATTGAATCATAATTATTGTTTAGCTCTATTGTCCCAACTAATACACATTCGGCATAAATGGTTGTAGCAACTTAATTGTGACCGGAATGAGTCTCATATAAGTTATCTCAACTCATTTGTTACAAGTGTGCTACTTGGGATGCATGATTTTTTCTGCATATAACCTTTCAGAAATGTTCTTTTGAACAATTAGGTAAATGATTAAAATTCTCTTTTAACTAACAGTCGTAGGGGAAAGATTTACGTTTTGAGTAGATCGTGTAATGGAATCTAACAAAATTATATTCCCGGAAAAATCACTAGTGCAAATTAATTTTAAACTTTTCCCGTATGTCTAGAAAGTGTCACATCATGCGTGCTGTATAGTTCGTGAGATACACTATAGAGCGCACTTGATGCGCCACACTGCAATTGCGAGATTAATATCTAGCTTTAATAATCATAACGGCCTTCTGCAACAATCGGTTCACTTCATCGATTTTCTCTTATTACATTTTTTATTACAGCAAGCTGAATTCATTCTTCGAAATTTCGCCAAAATTGTAAGGTAAAAAGTGACTTTAGCTAGCAAAAGCGTGATCAAACACATCAATAAATGTTACATGATCCAAGATATTGTCAAAAGAGAAAATTGATGAAGAGAATCGATCATTGCAGATAGGCCCTTATGAATCTTAATGCTAGAGATAGTTTTGCGCCAGTGAGTTTTTCCGGTTTTCAGTTACAACGATAATAATGGGTGCCATGCAACCACGAAGCCATTGTACGATTACTCTCAGAAGTTCATCCGAATGTATGCATGACAAATGAGATCCAAATTTATTTTGCACGCTACTAATGCATGAATGAAGCTTTCACAAATCATTGGATGAATATATGTATGAACACTAGTACACACGCAATGAATCAAACAGCAAAATCCTATCCTGAAAAAACACTATAAACATTCAATAAAACTGCCAAATCTTGGGCTCAATAACAGCTAAAACTAAAGAAGATAGTACATGGTGTCAATAAATGGTCGCTATTATGACTTATTTACAATACTATCGCATTTGGAATCATTTCTATGTGGCAATGCAGCAAACCTGTGATTAAAGTTATGAAATTGAAATATTTACTGTTTTCTAGATTTGTGGAAAAAACTCGATGTGATGATTGAAATCGGCCATGTTGTCGTCCTATTGTGGATTTCATCAACTGCCACCTTAATGCACCCACAATAGTGACACTCACAAAGCGTATTGAAACAATTCGCCCCCTTTCAAATGCTTGAACTTCCGTACTTCCAATACACTTCAATGGACTCTGATTTTTCTATGACAATGCCAAGTCCTGGGTGCCGTCTGCCCTACACAAAATTTGTCGCTAAATGATATGGTCATAGCCTCGCAATATACGAAGGGTCCTCGGGTGGCTTTTCACTTGATCGATTAACAGGGTGCGGCAGAAAATAATGCGAAAATTTGTTCTATTTCTTTCAAATCCCATTTTCAACTAATTCAGGCAATAATATCAACATTTTCGAGTGCAGTTATCTTTATAAAGTTCTTTTAAACAAATTTATTAAATGTGTCCTCCATTTTTATAAACAACATCCTCGAGCCGACGCCGGAAGCCAGAGCATGCCTTTCGGACGTAGTCCTCCGACATTGACTACCATGTGCGTGTTATGGTTGACTTCAGGGTTTTCACACTAGGGTGTGATGTTTTGCAGGCTCGTGCTTCAACATATGCCCAAATCGAATAATCCAACGGATTAAGATCTGGACTGCTAGGGGGCCACAAATCCTTCGGCCAAAACTTCATGTTATCGTTCAACCATTGTTGGGTTCGATTGGACGTGCGACACGGCGCTCCATCCTGCTGTAGGACAACGTTTTGGTCCTCGGAGAAGTTGGCCTTCACCCAGGGAAGCACTTGGTCCTTTAAAATACCGATATACCCTTCGGTATTGATTTTAACTCCAGCATCAATGAAAACAGGCGGCATTTTGAAACCGTTGGACGCCACCAAGCCAAACATGACACCAGCCGGATGTTTGGTTTGAAATTTGGATTTCACTTTTTCCGGAACGTTCTCCATTTTCTGAGGTGAAATGAACCGGTCCGTGCGGCTGTTGGCCACATCATCGATGCTGAAAAGCTTTTCGTCGGAGAACAGGATTATCATTTTTTCTTCTGTAACAAGGAAAGCAATCTCTTGGAACGAGTCACTCGTAGTTCCTTGACCCGGTCCGTAATCAAGTTGCGTTTCACTCTGGCTCTGGAAGATGCATGCAGGTCTTCTTTGATGATTCTCTGCATGGATTTCTCCGAAATATTGGCTTCCTTTGCCAGTTTTCTTATGGAACGCACCGGGTTGCGAGCAATTTTTGCACGGACCGATTTGATCACGTTCGGCGTGCGTGCAAAGCGCGGACGTCCGCTTCCCGGCTTCCGCTGCTTAGGACCATCCTGCAGGGACTTTTTTATGCGGTAAACTGTTGCCAAATGGCACCCTACAACCTTGGCAATCTCTTTCGGCTTCTTCGGGGCGAGCAACAAACTGGTGATCACTTCTTTCGTGAACATTTTGACGAATTTGCAATAAAACAAATAGAATGTTTGGATGCAGCACTTGAAAGTAAACATAAACAAATACACTTTCGACAGAAATTAGTCACTAGCTACACGAATTAACCCAATACTCAAGTTCACCTCGTCTTCTCTCTGCACTCCACTGTAGAACTTCCTCGTCTTCTCTCTGCACTCCACTGTAGAACTTCCGTGAACTTCCGTGTAGAACTTCACCTCGTCTTCTCTCTGCACTCCACTGTAGAACTTCCGTGAACCGAATCAATATTTCATAGAAGTTCTCTTTTCGTTTTACTTCGAATGACTTTCACTTTTTGAGTCAAAATTTTATTGTATTTATAATAACACTCCTATCTTTTTTTATTCATTTATTTATTTATTTTGTCAACATCTTCAGCTAAGCTGTACAGACTGAATAAAATAACCTACCCTATATAACAAGAATCTTAAACTTATTTCTCGTTACATTGTAATCAAAATGATGGCTTACTTCATTAAATCTTCGGAGGCATCTTTGCAGTGGATGATTTTCACCGAAGACTGTTCGGTGCCTCGGAATCCACAGAAACTGTCGTTGTCGGGAACTGCGAGCAAGAACATAAAAGTTTATTTGTTGCAAAAGATGTGTGCAGTCCAAGCGGTTACTCAATACATCGAATGCAAACAATCTCTGCAAGTAAATACTCCACTGGTGAAGAGGCTCTAGGGTTATAAGTTGACATCGGTATTCATATGGAGGTAGTCGGAGAGGTTCGTTCCACGGCAGATTGCGCAGGGAAAATCTGGTGAAGCAACGTTGAACTCTTTCTGGCCGGTCAGCGTGTACAGCATTATAGGGAGCCCATTTTGTTTCCTCTGTTCGGGACATAAACCACTGCGACCAGAAAATTGATCTATTGTAGTATATCCCGTATCCTTTGTTTAGTGCATGTCGAGTTACTTCATCACTATTGAGAAATGATAAAGTATTCGATGTTGTTACAGTTGTCATTGTTTGTTTTGTTGGCAATGAATCGACTTCTAGTGAAAGTTTCCGCTATAGACTGTTCCAGAAAGTATAAGCACACTTTCAAAATAACAAAAAAATCATGTTTTTTTTTAGTTTTAATAATTTTATTTGGCAAATCATATTTGTATTTGTGTTTTATATGATATTTGACTCTCGTTTAATCAAAATATTTAATCATAGCCGAGACTCCTAACTTTTCCTCGAACATGACCCATTAGCTTCTGCACAGTGGTACTTCCCACCATCTTTTTTTAAATTTTTGGATGTCGTCCGCTGGTTTTATGAATGTTTGAAGCTTTGCTTTGGTTTAAGCCCAAAAAGTCTCGATTGGCCGTGCCTCCGGGCAGTTCGGCGGATTCATGTCTTTCGGACGAAACATACATTTTGACTTTAGTACCATTCTAAAGTGTCCTTTGCGTAATGACATGACGCCAAATCAGGCCAAAACACTACTTAACCTTCGTGCTGCCTGATCATCGGCAATAATCGCTTCTGGAGACATTCCTTAACGTATTTCTGAGTGTTCGTCGTCTCCGTTGTGATGTACGGAATAGATGTTTTACCACACTCGCATATTGCCTGCCAAACCATAACCTTCTTACCGAATTTTTCGGTAAATATTGCCTTCTCCGTTTCGGGGATGTCTTTGTCTTCGCTTACAGTATAGAATTGTGTTCCGGGAAGCGTTTTGTAATCTAGTTTCACATACGTTTCATCGTCCATTATTATACACCCAGAATTTCTACACAATAACGAATCGTAGAGTTTGCGGGCCCGTGGTTTCACGGACGCGGCCTGTATTGGGTTCATTTTGGGTTTTTTCTGCTTTCGGTATGTTTTTAGCCCAAGTCTTTCTTTGGCACGCATGACGTTACTCGACGAGGTCCCTAGTTTTTTCGCAACATCCCGAACGGAAGTCGCTGGTTTTCGCTTGTAGGCATCCCTGATTTTTAATCGATATCCGGACTAACATGACCGGATTTCCGACCACTCTTCGGTGCATCTTCAAACGTACACTGTTCTCTATATTTTCGAATCGCAGATCGTACCGCTCCGACGCTTACACCCTCTTCCTTAGCCAATGTTCTCAAGGAGAGTCCGCTCACAGTGCACCATTTATGCACGATAGTTTTTCGTTGTTCCGGAGTAAGACCGCGCATTTAGATAGGTAACACAAAACTGAGCACTTTTTTTATGCTAACCGTTAAAATCAGGTGTGCTTATACTTTCTGGAACAGTCGTTATTTAAACCCTTCGAGGAGTGAGAGCACTCTTCAAAGGCGCGCCCCTTTATCAGTCAAAATCGGATTTATTGCAAAGAAAACAAACAATGACTCCGGTACTGACCATGCATCAGAACCCTAGTCTTAACCAATTCAAACTATAGAACATCAAATAGAAAATTAGAATCAACATAAATTAAGACTAACCATGTTTTCCTTACTCCAAGCTCATCCTCGGTGGGGTCAATTGTCGCCTTTCACAAGACATAAAATGTAATAAGGACTAATATATGTTCCTTTGACTACAAAAAACATATATGTTCCCTAGTTTGAATTAATTCGAACTAGGGTTCGGTGGTAGATCTGATACCCCGTAACGCACCACGAAAAGGTGATCTACTAGCGTTACGGGTCAAGGGATCTACTTGAACTCCATATTCAAGGAATATGCGGATATGCGCACCAAAGATCAGTACAGGACTTTCAGTGCGTGAATATCCCGGAAAGCGGCACAGTTTCGACGAATAAATCAAAGACGGCAAACGTGTTAGCGGAAGTTATGGAAATATGTTCAGCTTACTATCTATCGTTACTCCTAAGTCTTTAATACACAGAAACACAAGCGTTCACGAAAATGAAAACGGACCGTGATGTTTACCCAAAAACGTGAACTAGTTCCCGATTACGTGATTAAGTGCACCGTGTTTTTTAGCTTGTTCTCGAATTTATGACTGCCGTTGACGGATACGGGCACGGATTTTTTTTTCGTGTAGAGTTGACTCGTTCAAGTACTTCTGAATGTAGCAGGGAGTGTAAAGTTATATGTGAACGGTTTCTATTGAAACTTATGATCTTGCATTTTATAGCATTCATCTCCATTCCATTGAAAAGACACCAGTTTGATACTTTTTCAAGGTCTTGCAATCAGAGCAGCGCAATCAGACTTACTCCTGATGGCTCTGAAAACTTTTAGATCGTCGGCGTACATTAGTCCGTGTGATTGTAAGCGGTGGCATAAATCGTTAACGAAGAGAATAAAAAATTACGGACCCAAATGGCTGCCTTGCGGTATACCGGACGGCGTCTCGTAGCTGCCGGAATATACAGATCCAAGCTTGTTGTAGGCAGGTCTACCTTAGCTTAGAGATAGGAACGTAAGCCATCCAGGAAATCCTAATCGTTCCAGTTTTTTCAGCGTTAACTCATGCGGTACCTTGTCGAAGGCTTTGATGTACAGCAACTGTTCGGTAACTGGGTGCTTTTTAACTGGGGTGCTTTTGAATTAGGCGCTCGCTAACTGGGCTATAGCGCAGTTGAAAAGCAGGATATGACATTTTGTTGTCAACATTAGCAAGGGGCATGTAAAAGGTATTTTTACCTCCCTTAGCGCAGTCGGTAAAGGCGCAGCTACAAAGCAACACCATGCTGGAGGTGGCTGGATTCGATCTTCGGTCGTTTTCGTTAAGGAAAATTTCTCGACTCCCTGGGCATACGGTATGGTTGTACTTGCCACACAATTATACTAATGCAAAAATGGTACTTGGCATCGAAAGCTCTCAATTAATAACTGTGGAAGTGCAATTTAGATCACTAAGTTGAGAGCAAGCAATAAGCTGAATTGTGAAAGCAATAAGCTTGAAATGCCGAAGAATTAGAAGAAGATGTAAAAGGTATATAATATCGAATTCGTTTTTGAACCTAGGTTGGAACTAAAAATAAACGAAGCAACAGATGTATGTGGTTGTTCCGTTAATTTTAATGAAAACAACAAAGTTATTCCAGTTTTGCTACCTACAAGTTAATAATCTGCCCCAATTCTGCATGCAATACACTTATTACCAAATAACAAACCAAAACCAAGACTAACTATTACCATTCTAACTAATTAACACAGACCGACAACTTACACAATGCCCTATTATATTCCAGTGGAAGCTATGGTTACGTTGATCCCGATGGCGAGAAGCGTGAATACACCTACGAAACCGGCATCCGATGCGACCCGAACAAGCGTGACGAGGAAGATGAGGAGGAATTGGAAGAAGAACTACAGCAGAAAAACGTCCCTGCCAAAGTAAAGCGACCTCAACCACAGCAGCAGCAGCAGCAGCAGCAGCAACAATACTATAGAAACTAGGACTTATCTGAAAGGCTCTGTGCTCTTACCAGGTACAGTGAGCTGAATAACAACTGCTCGAAGAGTAGACCATTCTCAAGAACAAGCAAACCAACTGAGCCCTCAGTTTGAATTGCATCCAGCTGTATTTTCGTCATTAGGATTGTATTTATTTTACACTTACAACATAAGATTTCTAATAAAAAGAAAAACGTTTTCCTTGAAGAAAGAAACGAAAAGAGATGATTCACTCAACTTCACACTTAATCCCATCGCGTGACACGGCCGCGGAAGGCCCAACGAGTTCCGGGCCTGGTTCGCTCCTAGTAGGGCCTTGGGCGAGCACCACGGGGAGGCAAACGGTTCGGTGGGGTAATGTTGATGTCCAAGTAATCTCCGATGGTGAACTTTGCGTGGGCTAGTGTTTTTGTATCGTCGGCACCCTTCTGTCCGGAACAAGTAACGCCAATTTCGCGCATTCGCCACGTCGCAGCACGATCCGGATACACGATCGCAAAGTCAAAGTAGGTTCCCTTGCGCCGGGTTTCCGGATTGACATCTCGCACCAGGGTGGTCAGTTCCCGTAGGGTAGCATCCATCCACGTATAGATTTGTAGCTCATTCGACGGGACATTGCCGTGGATGTACTCGTTGGCCGAGTGGTGTCGTCCGGTTGAACAAAACACCCGCAGCAATAGAGGGCATGTCTGGAAGCGAGAGAAATTGAAATGCAATACAAATCGATATTATTTTTCGTTAATAACTCGGTTGTGAAAACATTTTCGATTGTGTTTGACAATTCATAGGAATGCCCTCCATCAAACTATGAAGCAAAAACTACACGAATTAAGGATGGAATAAAGCATACTAAAAACTAAAAACTGATTCCCGAGTCGCCCAGCCGTTCATGCCGGTGGAGGCAGACACCAATCTCAAAAGAAACGAAAAAGTCCATACAATATAAGCTGTCTAATTAATTTTCTTTTTTTCGCCAAAAAAAGGACCACGTGGACTTTTCTGGGAGAGGGGGGGTCTGACCAAAGTCTAAGCTCCATAAAAAAATTCAACAAAAAAAATGTATGGAGAAAAGTCTACGAGGCGGTCTGAGATTTTCAAAAATGAGTCTACGTGGTTTATGAAAGGCCCTTTCCTATACAACCCGGCATAGCAATGATGGACCTGAATAAAGAATCGTTCAAAAAAGTTACTTTCTTCATCAAAATATGATGACGACCCGATAGTTAATAAAATGGCGCTATGTTACGGACAGTGCTGTGAATTCTCATTTGACTCAGGTTCATTTACTGACAACTGGTTTAAGTAGTTAAATATTTGCCCTTGATCCTTCCTTATTGGATATTTTAATTGATCGATTGATCTATTCTGATTATTGCCCTTGGATAACCTCATCTTCTTTCTTGGTATTTCGAGCTTCTTGCTTATCAGAATCTCATCTTAGTGTTCTAAATTCACTTCCACAGTTATTAATTGCGAGCCTTCAATTGCCAATTCCATGTTTGCATTGGTGTGGTTATGTGGCAAGTTCAATCATACCCTGTGTCCTGACACTAGACCAGTACGGGAATCGAACCCAGCCACCTACAGCATGATTTTTCTTTGTACCCGCACACCAATGATTGACCTAAGGAAGGCTTCAAGATTTCTATCGCAATAACCCTTGTCTAATGCGTTCTTCTGACTCTCATATCAATGGGATGAGTCTGTTTATTCAAAGCGGAAATTTCTCCTTTTCCCTGGGCAGAGTATAATTGTTAATATAGCTCTACTTGCAATGGAAGTCACTACGTAAACCACTCTCAATTAATAAATGTAGGAGTACATTTTGGATGCTTTGTTGCCAGTAAATAATAAGCTATTTGTGATAAAAATTAAGCTTAAAATGGCAGAATAATAATAAATGTAATAAGTCTTCCAGACTTTCTCCTGGCTCAATATAAGAATGCTTAAAAAGGAAATTACATATTTGATAACCAACTTTTTTACCCTGTTTGGAAGAACTGAAAATGGTTTTTTTTTTTCGAAGCCTTGTTCATTATTGCCCTTTTTGCTGACAATTCATTTACCCTTTCCGGACCATCGTCTACAAAACCTCGGCTACATGTCACATATAGTTGATGTCTTCGGCGCATAAGTCTTTGATTCATAAGGAACTAGCGCGGAAGAGGTAATATAATTTTCAGCGAAAAGGACAGTAACTCTTTTCTTGAAATAAAAGCAACTATACACAGATTCACTAATGGGACCCTTATGAGTTTATAATCATACGTATCTATACGGCTTAGTGAGTTTCTGAATAAGCCAGAATGATGATCCTAAATTAACTAAACATAATATAAACGAACTAGAGAAGAAGCGGATTTTAAAGAGCCAGAGCTGTTAAGATTGATTAATCTTTGCTATCTTCCCTAACTAACCCGGAAATGACTTATTATTATGTGCTAAACATCCACCAAGGCTGTCACATATTTTTCAACCGCCTTCAACTATTTCGTTATGAATTTAACATACTTTAAGCAAACCGACAGCGAGAAATATGGAAAGAAAAATACAATAAATTAAATTTAATAACCAAACCTACCTTTTCGCGATCAACTGACTTTTGCGATTGTTGTTTGTCCTCTACGATCATCGATTCCAATCCGGCCATTCTTACAGCGGATGTCCTAATGACTGAATAGAAATACTAAGTGATAGGAACACAATATAGAACAGTATAGCGTTCAGAAAGAATAGCTAATAGGTAAAATATTCACTTTTCAGAAGTTCTAGCCTCGTAAATCGACAGACGCTTTCTTCCTGGGGCAGTGCGGTGCTTTTTTGCGGCTAGGCTCGGGTACTGTTTGTTTTGGCAGAGCTGTCAAAATTTTAGATGCACGCATACAAATCGCTGATAGGGCAACGATCCAAAGCAAGGCTGTCGTTAAATTTGAATGGAAGATGGGGGCAACAGACAACTGCTCGATAAATATACACAGAGAGAAATGATCATAATCAAGAATGCCATGAACGTGGTGAATTCGACTATTTTCATGGTTATTGTAACCATTATGTGCGATAGTCATCCTGACCATGATTTTATTGTCGGTATAACGATAGAATTTTTCTCAGAGTATACGAAAAATAAAGTGTCGATTGATATTACCATTAGTTTAAGGGGTTAAAAAAGTGGATAGATGGTCAAGAAGAAAATATATTTTTTGGCACAGTAGGGCCGATCTCAACGCAGAGTTTCATGTTTGTTGCAAACTGCTTGCCAGTTTTAAAATTTAGAACTGTCATAAAACTAGAACACGTTATGTATGCCTGGGACAGCCATACAACGTACAACGTTGTATGGCTTTAGTCTAGTACGTGTTATTAGGTACTGGATAAGAGTATATGACAGTTCGTACAACGGTCAGCGCTGTATGTCTGTAAAAAGTATTAATCGCAATGCGATGTTTTAAAAATATTGGTCACCCGAATAAAAAATTCTCATAGATTTACAATTGAATGTATTGTAACCATACAATTAAGACTGTATTCGATGAAATTTGGACACACAAAATAGGACACCAAAAATTTTCCTTGAGCCCGATTCTTTTCAAACTTTCTGGAAATAAAGTACTATGAAAATATCAAAATGATTAAGTTTTGACATCATTGGTTTATTGAACCTCTTCTCCCAACCCAAATGCCCGCACCTTTGCCTTGACCCCTTTCATCAAATTTTGGGCAATGATAGGACCGACTTGCTTACTTACTTTTAACCACACTTTCTTTAGTTCAAGTTCATTTTCTATCAGTTTTGGAGTTTTAACGAGCTTTGCCTTCATGATTGCCCAAAATTTTTCAATTGGGCGAAGTTCCGGAGTGTTTGGAGGGTTGACGTCTTTTGGTACAAAAACTACATTATTATCTTTGTACCAGTCTAAGACGGGCCGGGCATAGTGGCAAGATGCCAAATCCGGCCAAAACAGTGTCGGGCCATCGTGAGATCTCAAGAAGGGCAGAAGTCGTTTTTGGAGGCATTCGTCCTTGTAGATTTGTCCGTTGACGGTCCCAGAGGTGATGAAGGGCTGACTCATTTTGCCACATCCGCAGATCGCTTGCCAGACAAGGAATTTTTTGGCGAATTTCGACAGTTTCTTCTTCCGTACACTCTCCGGAACGGCCAACTTAGAGGTGACGACGTAGTGTTTCTGTCCTGGCATTTGTTTGGTGTCGGCTTTAATGTAGGTCTCATCGTCCATCACAATGCAGAACGGTTTTGTGAGCCACTCCCTGTACAGTTTTCTTGCACGAGTTTTGGCCACCGAGTGATGTGCCACGTTTTTTGCCACTACCATTTTTCCGCTTGGTTGTCTTACGGTCCTTGAACGTTTTGATCACATGAGATACGGTTGAATGTGCGATTCCGAGCTGTTTTCCGATCCATCGATGAGAAGCGTTTGGGTTTTAGAAGTGAGTGCCAAAAATTTGTTGGCGCACTATTTCCATAGACTAACTCTAAGACCAGTAGGTCCCGAACAAATGCGATTTTTTTCTTGGCTCAGTCAGTACTAGCACATCGGTCCCAAGCTCGGTCCCAAGCTTAATAATACGCCCCTAATAATGAACTCACACGAACACACTCTCAAATATTCTGTCAAAATAACACAGCAAATCAAAACAAAGGCGCAAATATGTATAGTTAGGTGCTGGCATCAAGGTGTACTTCGGACCAAGGGGTTCTACAACAGTGAACCAATTTCAAATCGCTAGTTGCATATTGATTGTTGCTATTTCTTCATTCGAAGCCATCACTGAAATCACTCGACCGATTTTCACGAAACTCATTACACAATAGACACAACACAATGAAATATATTCAGTTAAAATTTCAATAATTTTTACCCACACGCTAAAAAGTTACGAACAATTGCGTGTGTCCAAATTTCATCGAATACAGTCTTTAGAATCTATAGTATGCACAATTTATAGTATTGTTCACAACGATAAGATGACAATAGGAGTTATTGTAATAAACAATGGAATCTAATGTATACTGAGACATCGACAATAGGAAAGGGGGGTTGTTATGTATCTTAACTATAGAAAAAATCTTTTTTTTTTCGAACAAATTTGAGTCGATTACTATTAGTTCGACAAAGATTTTTCATTAGGGCCTAACTGACAAACGTAAACAATAGTTTATTCCGTAAATTACTCGTGGCACAAAGACTACCGATGTTAGCCTCCGATTCTATCAGATAGGTGAACTCTTCATTTTCGAAATGACCGTAGTGGATTAATTGGGCGAGTTTCCAATGACGAGAAATGCGCGGAAAAAGCCATTGTTTACGTTTGTCAGTTAGGCCCTAATGAAAAATCTTTGTCGAATTGTATTGGTTCACAATTGTTGAAAATCCTAGCATATGGAGTGAATTGTAGATCTATTGTAGTGACAATATGCATTTTCCCTTTATCTGATTCATGAACAATAAGATTCATGGTCGGAAATAGATTTTAATGTTATTTTATGTTATTGTATTGTAATTGTATGGTTATTTTTATCTGGGTACTCTTGATTCTTTGTGTGTATTTGTGTAGACAAAAAACGTTAATTTGACAGTAATCAGTCATAACAGCTGGCACAACTACAAAGAAAAGTAATTTAAAACAACGATGCATCCGTGTTTCAAATCGCGGTGAAAATAGAACAGAGCTTTCGAGCAGTTGTAAATCTGTTGAAAAAATTTGTTCGAAAAGTAGAACTGCAACACAGCATTTGGAGTGGCTTGTTTCAGTTCTAGCTGTAAACCGAGGGGCAATTCACTGCAATTGATTATTCCCAATTAACCACAAGCATTATATTATTGCTCTTATTCAACACAAAATCAACATCATTAATGCGGGATCGCATCAATTCAACAGTTGTCAAGTAATGAAGCGTTAGATTAGCTTTAAGAATATAATGATGCATTACCAATGCAATAATGCTACTTTAGCAATGTCTTATGGCATTACAAAATATATAGCATTAGTTCGATCTTAGTGGGGCCCTTTTCAGCTTTAATCCAACTTCAATGATGCACTAGACGTAATGCATATGCCCTATATATGCAAGCTATTATAGCCTCGTGGTTACTTGGGTTGAATCGAAAATACGTGAACGAAAAAGTAGTCAAGTCAAAAAATCACCCCTGGAAACTTTTAACGAACAAAAATCATGGTAAAATAACTCAGCAAGAGAGCTGGCAACCCTATCCTATTTACTACACAGGAAAAAATCTTGTAGTAAAAACTACCATCATAGCTGACTATGCCTATCTTCAAAACTACCATGAAATTTCAGTCAAATTTACTGCGTTTATGGTAAAACTTTCATCATATGTGGTATATTTGACAGACCTCATATTGATATCAACCACACCATGGTTGATCTAATCGCAAACATGGTAAAATCAAACGCATTTATAGTCAGCTGAAAATTGTTGGTGTTTGCGCTTAATTTAACCCTCAAAATGGTAGTTTCTACTGCGGTTTTTTTTTTTTGCGTGTAGCGTTTGACAGTATGCAACATATTCAAATAAGGCCCATCTGACGTTTTTTACAACGGATACGAACGCCACCCAGGATAGACTCAAACTGTTAGAATAGTGCTCGTGTATCAACAACGTGCATTGAAAATAATCATGACATATATATGAAAACCTGTTCGGGTTATAATCTAACTATCATGCACTGATAAAAAAGCAATGATAATATCTATGTGTCCCATCTATGATTTTTTGCAATATAATCAACTAATGATATCTATTTGTAACCAAACATATGCACATATAACCTTGGTGGCCACCTGGGGGTGCGACACATCTAAATCCAGATTCAAGATGATCGAAAAATTCCACGCTAGCGAATCAATCTTTTAAAAATCTTGTTTCAGCTTGTGAATATTAATCCATCTACTTGCATCGTGCTGCATCTTTTTGCAGTTAATCTTTCAAATCTTCATCAAAATCTTTAACATCTTCTTTCTATCTACTAAGCGTGCGTACATCGCACAAAAGCATAACAAAAAAAATCCTGCATCTGAGATAGAGTCGCACCCCCTGGTGGCCACAATACTTTCCATTTGCTACAATTATTTGTGTTTCTCAGAAGGTTCTGTTTATGTGTGAATAAATGAATATTATGTGAAATTTTACATGGATTATTGCCAAAAAATATGTGTGGATTATTTGCCTTGTATGATGTGGTTAACACGCCGTTCGCACTACAACCTATATTAAATCATATAAAAGTATCTTAATATCAAATACCATGCACATTGTTTTCAGTGAAAACTAGATGCATAGATGCTGATATCAAGATACTCTCTATCACGTAATATAGGTTGAAGTGGGAACGCGGTGTTAACAATTTCTGATATCATCCATGTTTGTTCATTTACATTTGAACTATGTGATCAATAATATATTCGGTTTATCACAAGGTTTGTTATCCGAACCGTAAAGTTGATATTGTCATGGAAACTAAAAAGTGTTTTGGTTTCTACAAACCATCAATTGTCCCGATTCCGATAGCAAAAGAAAATAATGCATAAGGATCACACACTTAGATTTTTTCGCCGAGAATTTAACAGCCGATCATTTCGGCATTTCAATTTACTGAGATTCAGTGAATAAATTACCGAGATTCGGCTAACAAATTAAAATTTTACCGATACTCAGCTAACAAACAAACATTAAAGAGGGGTATCAGCAAAAGTAACCGCCGAGTTGATCGGCTGTTAAACATTTTGCCGAGGTAAATTGAGTGTGCAGATTCTGAAACACGCTTTTAAGGTTATAATAACAATAAATCATACAAATAGTGATTTAATTTATGTTTAAAAACTATTTCCAACTATAATGAATAAGGTTATTATTTTATATTATAACTATTTTCGAACTTCACTTAATATATTAAAAAAGAAAATACTTTACCAAAACATTCACAAACTATAATCTATAATGTTTAAATTTGAACCACCGTATATAAGGTTCTACTGTTGTTCTCATTCTGAGACTATATGGAGAAATCAAAAAGTTCGAATATCGTAATGGTCTTTAACAACCCATTGTCCAGGCCTGGGAAACCATATCTAGGGTTTTTTTTCATTAGGGCGAATCTACAATTGAGAGACTCTCTCCGGGCTCGCTCTCTTTCATTCATAAATCAATCACCTTAACGTTTTTCATTCTACTTTTTGTAGAGTATGCTAGCCAGCACTGTTGTGTTTCGATCTGTACTAAAGAATGCCTCGAAAGTTTTATAATGGCGCTGTAATGAATGAAAGAGAGCGAGCCCGGAGAGAATCTCTCAATTGTAGATTCACCCTAATGAAAAAAAAGATATGACATAAAGTTAAAACTTTATCATGCAGTCCCTAACAAACAAACGAAAGCAGCAAATAAGCATACATGCTTTATTATAGCTGAATTACGACTTTCGTAGCTGAATAAAAAATCTGGCTGAAAAAAATATTAACATTAATTCAAGTTTTTTATTTTGTTTGAATAACATGCTTAGTAAAAGCTTGTTTAGTATTTATATGTAACTCAATTTACACAGTTCAACTACTAGATATGAATAACAGTTTATAAATCCGTTTAAACATCGTTTACATAGCCTAGCTCATAAAACCTGATATTGAATTGAAAAATAGCTGTAATGTACATTGTTGCGCGAAGCACGTAATTACATATTACATGCTATACTCTCTAATCAGCGGAATCACGACATACATCACTATTCAACTGATCAAATAATAAGCTGAAGAAAAATAAAAGCTTTACACAGGTGTCTTAATTGACTTTTATTCAACGCCTTTTAACAAGCTTTGCCAATTAAACCATATATTCAGTTGAATAATAGCTGTGGTTTAAACCAAAAGGCAGAAAAATAAACTTAAAGGTCGTTTAAATGCCGTAGTAAAGCCACCGACAAACCAACATGAATGACAATAGAAAATGACTTTATATTTCTGTTCAAATCATATTACTGACATCTATCTTCGTGTTCGCTGAGAACGTTTATTGAAGCCACGAACACGCTTGGGAACTTGATAAGAAGGTTCATGTCTGAGCAATTCTGGACACATTTATTTGATCTAGATAAAATGATTATATAGGTTTTGACAGATGGGATCGCTGCAAATTTGAATCGGCCGTTATGGATTCTTGATGAATAGTGAAGATTGAGTTTCATGTCGGTTTGTAGGTGGTAAAGCCTCCGAAGTGTTCGTAATTTTGGTTGATCAATATTTCATCCACCGACAAACCGACATGAAACTCAATCTTCACTATTGATCAAGAATGCATAACGATCGATTCAAATGTGCAGCGATCCCATCTGTCAAAACCTATAGAATCATTTTATCTAGATCAAATAAATGTGTCCAGAATTGCTCAGACATGAACCTTCTTATCAAGTTCCCAAGGGAGTTCGTGGCATCAATAAACGTTCTCAGCGAACACGAAGATAGATGTCAGTAATAAAATTTGATCAGAAATATTAAGACATTTTCTATTGTCATTCATGTCGGTTTGTCGGTGTTTCATCTTCAACTTCAAGTTATGCTGGATAAATGATATAAATATTCATTGAATTCAGTTAATTCCTATGTTTTCGTTTATGAGTTTTTCATTTATGGTGCCGGTGAAAGAGTATTGACCTGTTTTCAAGAGTTGAAATTATAGTCAACTGCTTGTTTGTTGTATTATATGATAAACGAAACATCCAAAACTGCACAATAAAAGCATTATTTTTATTTTATTTTTATTTTGCTGAAAATGTCTTTATTGAGTAGTTTTGGTCTATCATACAACAAACTGCTTTTAATTAGAATTTCATTTGTATTTTTTAGAAGCATTGTCAAATTTTCGTCATCTCCGTTCTGAGTGTACCGTGTGAAGGGCGCTTATAATACGGGTAGTTCTCACCGGGCATGAGAGGTGGACAATGCTCGAGGAAGACATACAAGCACTTAGAGTTTTAGAACAACGTGTGCTCAAGACTATCTTTGACGGTGTAACTGAAAACAGCGTATAATAGAGGAGAAGAATGAGAACGAGCTGGCGCAAGTCTATGGCGTTTTCAGTATCCAGAAAGTCACTTCACTTGGAAGGGTACAATGGGCGGGGCAGGTTGTAAGGATGCCAGACAACAATCCCGCAAAAATGGTGTTCGCCTCGATTCCGACCGGTACAAGACGCAAGGAAGCGCCGGGAGCTAGGTGGTAGCAAGAGCTTGCATGTGTAGGACACTAGAGTAACGTTTGCATTTAAAAAAAATGGACAAAAATTGCCGACTTTTCATGGGTTTACCTTCACCCGCACTGACAAAACTACCCATGCAGCATCAATCATAGTAACCCATGAGTCAGCAGACAAAATTTCACAGTTCTATCAGTCGAACTCTAACCGTGATGGCAAAAACAGTGAAGCAACTCCGTTCAGAAGTGTGCGCCCGCAACATCTTGGCACTATTAGACAACAATCAGAGCATCGAAAGAAAGCCTGGTTCCGGACGGCCGAAGACCCTGAGCGACAAGAAGCTCCAAAGGATGCTGAAGAGGAAGACCGAGGTAAAAGTGGCTACATCGCTGCGTGCGCTTGGCCGGGAGGTCAGTTCAACCGGCCAAACAGTGAAAAAGTACCTGTCGAACATGAACATTCATGTTAGGAAACGGAAGTCGCGTCCACTGGTATTGGAGCTGCAGGCAATGACGCAGCGGCAGCGGCTGAATAAGATGGTCAACTCGATTTTCCCGGCGAATCGCGACGTGGCGGTGGTGATGGACGACGAAACCTATCTCACCCTGGATGACAACGACTGACAGGGCACTTCGTATTTTACTTCCTCCACGAAGGAAGTGAGCTCCGAGGTGAAGTTCATTTCACACACCAAGAAGGTGCTGGTGTGGCTCTCAATCAGCAAGAAGGGGATGTCAAAGCCGCTCTTCTTTCGCTCCGGACTGGCCGTGAACGGGGAAATTTATTGTAAGAAATGCCTGCCGGAAGTTGCGTCGTTCATCAAGAAATACCATAAGGGCAAAAACGCGGTGTTCTGGCCGGATCTGGCGTCGGCCCACTACTCGAAGCGATCGTTGGAGGAGATGGAGCGGCTGAATATCGACGTGGTATCCAAGTCGGCGAACCCGCCCAACGTCCCCCAGCTGCGTCCCATCGAGAATTTCTGAGCCAACCTGAAGCGTAAGATCTACCCCAACAATTTTGTCGCGAAAACTGAGGAGGAATTGATAAATAAAACGAAGAAAGAACTCAAAAACATGCCTACACGCATGTTTTCGTCCGCCATGGCGAATGTCCCGGTTAACTGCCGGAAGGCCGCTCGCAAGGGCGTAGATTTTTTTTGCAAATAAGCTTAAATAATTACCTTCCATGGGAAATTTATCAAAAGCAATTATCTGTCTTAGCTTTTTTTTATCACCATCCGAAAAAAAAGTCCATTTTTTTAATACAAACGTTAACTGGAAACAACTGTAACCGAGTTTCGTGGCGAAACATGTTACGTTAGACCAGCATAAGTGAGTAGGTATGTAAGTAAGCAGAGTAACAAAAGAATTTCGGATTTCACTTAAAACTGCACAAGCCAGACACCTTTCAATATTACAGAAAATTTATATTTACTTGATAATAGTATAATATTTATAGTTGCTTCATTATCAATATTAGTTTCATATATATAATGCATTATTTATAGGGCTTTTTTACTTCAAAGTATTTCTCCAAAAATTATACATATAGCATTCGTGTTTTTTTTTTCTTCATTTTTCCTCACTTCTTTTGCTCCATTTTATAGTTGTTTTGTTCACTTCCCAAAAACTGAAAGTGTTCCAACGATAGCTCGAATGAATAAAGAAATAAATAATCAAAACCGCTCAACGACGGTTTTTCGTCAACATCGGGGAAAAACATATATTAATAGTTATGAGAATGCAGTTACAACACTAAACGTAAATTGAGGAGAGCGAATGACAAATTACACAGAAACATACAAAATGAGGATTAAATGGATGAACGAAGTCTATTTACTCTGTTTGATTTATTGCTATTAGCTATATGTTTACCGTTTGAGGATAGAAGTGAAACGTAAATCGTACTTAAAGACATACCAAAAAAAAAAAATACACAAACCTAACTTACTCGGAAAATCTCAACTTTTTTCCTCACTCGTCTATTTCACTATTCAGCTGGGAGTAGTTTTTTCATTATTATCTGTTTTTTTTCGCTTTTCGTCCTCTATTTGAATTCGCTAGAAG
Source organism: Aedes koreicus (assembly GCA_024533555.2). Classification (NCBI taxonomy): domain Eukaryota; kingdom Metazoa; phylum Arthropoda; class Insecta; order Diptera; family Culicidae; genus Aedes; species Aedes koreicus. Next base: position 159,176 of record JAHHFK020005809.1, on the reverse strand, counting down.
TTCTAACCATCGCCTCTCTTTTCATGATATTGAACTCATCCTGTTTTGTGTTGGTTTGGTTCCATCCGTTTAGTAAAAAAAATATCGCACTTCTTTGCTATTTAGTTTTGCCTATAAAAGGACTAATTTTTTCGAAGCTAAAATGCAACACATGGAACTGAGTTTTTCTTTCATGCTGTTGTTCATTATTCAACCTGAAAACAAAACTGGCATATATGTAATGTATTGCTGCTGTGCAATGCTTGTTTTGCTGGTTGGTTTTACTTAAATCTTCTTTTGCTGTAACATTTATTTGCAAATGGTGGCAGTTTTTTCTTTACGTGTGTACACTATTTCATTCCTAGAAAACGGTTTTTTGTTTGTTTAATATTTCGCTTTATTATGTACATCGCTGTGTGTTATTTGCATTATGTTCAGTTAGTTTTGCTTCCGTGTTTCTTTTTTAGTTTTGTTATTTGTCAATTTGCATATGCCTAAGTAACATAAAATTCACAAAATTGCACACGATGAGCTGTGTGTTCGCCGGGCAAGGCCGAGACAGACTTTTGGGGAAAAACTGTCCGCTCGCATTCGACGAATCCGAAGCGAAATGAAAATCAAAAATATTGTCATTGATTCAGTTTGATTTCTCTTGTGTAGGTGCGGAAAGGTCGCCCCCTGTTCCATTAGGGATCTTGTGTCGTTCGCTAAAGAGTGTTGGTCTTACTGATGCTTTGTACAAGATGATATTTTTTCACAAAAAAAAATGTACAGATCTTTTCACGCACTGATTGAGTCTTATCTTTTGTTAGGGTTTTATTTGCATTCAGTTCGTTCTTGAGTTTCGTTTTGGTTATAATTACAAATCAGTTTGATTGTAAAACAAATTTACACGATTATTGTACAAAGTAAAATTCTTGAATCCGAACCGTGAGTTTGATTATGATTTTGCGTATAAAAACGGCTGTTTGCTCTTTATACAAAAATAGTATTTCTTACACTCTCGAAATGCTTCTTTCGACTGGTACGAATGTCGATTTCCATACAAAAAAGCCTCCACGACACATGAATATTCGTAAAATGTGGTTCCTTTGCACTGGCTTTCGGTTCTCTTGTGGAGAACTCTGAAGGCGGAAACTTTGTCAAGAATTTTGAGGTTCAAATTTTTAAAATAGCCTATTTATAAAATTGTACACATTTTACAGCGGTTTCTCGATCGCACTATGTTCAAAGTTAGTTGTTTACCTTCTTTTTCCTATAAAATATCAACGCAAAAAATTAATTCACAAATGAAAAAAGAAGAATTTAATCACAGATCGTTTAGTTTCCCTCCTCGTCTTCGCGAACCATTTTGCTTCCACAACGAAAACGGTTTCATTCAATTGGTGATGGGAATACGTGTTTGTGTTTTTGTTTGTGTGTTTGTGTTTAATTAACTGATTTCAAGTACCCTTTCCGTTCAAAGCGGGCCTTGTGTCGGATAATGTTTCTCGGTTGATGATACTTGAATTTTGCGTTTGGTTGATCGGGTTAGTAAAAAAGTTGTCTCTGTACATATCACGATTTTGGTTTGTCTTAACACTGGATGATAATTTTTCACTTGTATTTTTGATGACTCGTCTTCATAGATTCGCGTGGCTTTGATTCGTTTAAAATATATTTATAGAAAGTTCCGATTTACAAACATATTACAAATATTTTCATTACAATTTTTACACTTCCGTTTGTCTCACAGGTTGTTCACGAACGACCTTTTCTCTGCTGAGGTTGTTACGTTTATCATCGGTTTGTGATGAAGAGAATGTGAGTGCTTTTTCCGTTGCTTTTTTTAAATTTATTTTTTCAATGACAATATTTTAGTTTTATTTCAATGTACGGTCCCTTTTGGCGCTTCCGACACGTACAGGTTTCATAGAGAAAACAAATAACAAATTGCGTTCTACAGTTACAGGAGCAGGTTTAACAAGTTTATATATCTTACTAAATGGAAAATATGGGAGAAACAACTGATGGTTTCCCCCTTCCAAAGGACACACTTGGGAGAGTTGTTTTATGAAATTCTTCGAGATACCTCACTGGAATTATGAGTTACATGTGTTTGTCTGGCTAATACTACTCTGGTTATGTACAATCATCTCAAACGATCTCATGAGGCAACCCAGGCGAGAGCGGGGTTGGCTCGATTCCATTTCCGAAAACTGAATGCGTGTTTCTTGCTTTTTTACATGAAATTTTACAGATCCCCATTTCCCAGTAACTGCTTTTACAAACGGAGGAGGAGGCGATGTTATCTTGCTCATTATTTTCATTATTTTCAATTTCTACAGTTGTTCTAATGTACAAGTACCGATATTTGCAGTTTGTTTTGTCAAAAGTTTTGCCGTTTACTAGTGTGTTTACCTTGTTTCAGTATAAAATAACTATATAAATTTTGTACAGCGATATACAACATTACTTTCATTTACGATTTACGATTTGCAATTCAAATTTAGTTTTTCGCAACAATTTAGATTCACCGTTATAGTGTTTCTGCTGTAGTTGTTTTCTTTCTTTCTTTTGTTTAGTATTTAGAAAAATTCTACTCTAGTATTCATTTCTACCAAAAAATACTCTACTTTTCGAAATGGAAAAGTTATCTTTATCATTAGTGTAATTAATTATTTAAGCATTTTAAAACATACTGCCCGAGGGTTCAAACTAAATGGTAAGAGGATGAAAAATAATTCATATAAAATCGAATTTTCTATCGCTTGTCGAATGCCAAACTCAGCGCGCTAATCAGTTGATGGGTCCCGTTGTATATTGTCCACCAGAAGAAAACATAGTGCCCGACGTTTCTGATTAATCTTTTTATGTTTTTTTTTTGCTATCGTAATTTCAAAGCTCATTGCGATTTGTTTATCAGTCAGAGGAGATTCCAAGGTTTCCTAGCATTTTGCGGTTCTAGCCGAAAGCGGAGAAGGCACTCATGCCCCATCAAGCGATCCACGCCCTGAGTTGGTCGACTTCGCCCTGTTTTTATATTATTTTTATTTATTTTTTATTTCAACTTACCTATATATTAATGAGAATATTTATTTAATGACAGAAATCATTATCCTAGGTTGTTCTAAATGATATAATATTTAGAGACATTAATAATCGGCGATTATCTCCGATAAAAGAAGTAAATTTGATCTACTTGATTACTAGCAAAAACAAAACGAGAAGTAGGTTTGAGGTTAGGAGCGTCCTGTCGGCTACAAGGGAGACGGACGGGTGCGGAACAATCAAATAAATGCGATTCGCAAATGTGAGTATTGAATTTGTACGATTTGGAGGCTTAGACAAATGTTGATATCTTTCTTAGCGCCATAGTAGAAATAATCAGCATCGTTTCCAATAATTTAAATAATTCGATTCGCACGATATGACGTTTGCCACAGATTGACTGCGGAAACTGAGAGCTAAACGGAAAAGGATCGAACTTAATTGAATAAAATACCTTCAAAACTATGGTATTTTTGAAAGTCATGAATCAGAGAGATCATACATCCATCTTAACGAACGATATCTCGATTAATTCATGATTAGAGATCTCAACATCCTCTTGCGAAATAAAACAGCATCTGGTTGGATGTAGTCATTATTTGCAAGTTGCTTTGATGCCCTAATCATGCAGTACTCGAGATGCAAAATTTGCATTAAATGAATGCAAAAAATGCAACACCTCAAACACGAAAACGACATAGGGTACGGAACGGCTTCAGCCCTCCGGGATCCTATTCCAAGCACGGGGTAAACAAACGATGACTTACAACGCTCATTTTTCGTAGCATGATGATTCATGTAGTAACGCATCATACTGCAAAAAATAAGCATTGCAGGTTAATGTTTACCTCATGCTTGGATTGGCGTCCCGGGGGTTAAAGTTGTCCCCTACCCTAAGTGGATCCTATCATAGCTCGTCACGCCATTGAGACTACCTTTACCCAAGAGTGCCTGTAAAGAAAGTGGCGACGCTTGATATTGAAACAGCGACCATCTATCATTTTCAAAACTAATCTTCGTTCCAAGCGAGCAAAATATCGGTGAAAACCGCGGCTCTACTCTACCTGGTGATCCTCCAAGTAATAGATATGCTGAAATTCCATTCGTCAATTTGGCAACGGTGTTTTTGTTCGCTGATCAAATACATAGCGTTGATCATTAGCCCTTTTCTTCTACGTTCATTCATCGATCATTTATTGACCACAATTGAATGACAGGGAGGCAGCATCCGAATCTGCGTAGAATATTATACATTCGATGTTTCCACCACCAACACCGGAGATCAAAGTTGTCACTTCACATCCTTTTTTTCTCAGGGAAAAGTTACTCAATTTTCGTAAAACGTAGAACAACTCTTAGATTGAAACCTTGAAACCCTTAGAAACCATATCTTGAAACCCTTAGCGCTTTCACGCAAACTGGAACCACCACCACCACAAGGAATAATATTTTCCCAACATGATGGTGATGCTAGTTTCCGTGAGGGTGCTAAGAGTTTTCGGAAATTTATGTTTGCATCTGTGTTTGACCTCTTTGTTTACAAAATCAGATACGTCGTTTTGAATAAGTTGTCGAGCTTTGATGATTTTCATCATAATTGAGGAACCCTGGTAAAGCAAAAGCATCTTAGACGGCGCTTGTTAAAAACAGTTTTTGATGACGCCTAAGCAAAGTAAAAGAGTAGAAAATGACCATGAAACTGACCAATTCTAGACAATTTAAAAAAACGAGAAAGTTATCCTCAATTTCAATTTTAGTTGCTTCGATGTTTAACCTCAGTTTAGCTTTACTACGAAGCCACAAGTCACATAGGAACAATATTGCCAAAGTTGCCTCAGTTTAAGTGCTGCGTCAAGGCCCGTTAAGAACGAAAACGGCAAGTTTGACAGTTGTCGCAAATGACGTCGATATGTCCAATTGGAATCAACTTGGATCTGTTCAGTTTTCTATCCGGCATTGCATTGCGTCCAAGCCTTTACACGGAGAGTCACCTCACACGAGGCGACAATTGTCATCTCGTATGTGGCAGCGAGTGGTCTCACCTCCTTCTCCACGTGGAATTGACCAGTCTTACTCTGAGGATGCAAGTTTGCACGCGATTTGCAACTTAGTTTCGTAAAATAGTGGAGATCAGCCCCTATGGACCACTTAGTCATGCAGTTTGTAATTACGCTCAAACTCCGAAATTAATTAATGCGGATTATTCCCGGAGTAAAAACTACTTTTGTCACTAGTGAAAGTGTGGAAAATCACGTCGAAGTATGGTGATTCTTCTGTTCAAATCAAATCGTCTGACACGTCACTGCGACGCGACTTTTCCCACGTCACTAAGTGACAAGAGTCATTCAGCTTGATTCTACTCGGTGAGTGAGGTGAGACAATTCGTTGTTATCTATGAGGTGAGTCACCTCACTTCAGGTCAGGTGACTCTCCATTCGAATTGCACGGAAAGTTATCTCACCCGAAATGACAATAATTCTCACCTCGTAGGTGACAACGAGTCATCTCACCTCAAACACCGTGCAGAATAGCCCCTATTCAGCCCTGATCTTTCGAATTTTGCAACCAATGTTGGTTTACAATCATCCTGTTCTTCAACATCAATCTCCGTAGTTTTGGCGCCATAAAAATGATAAGTAAATACTAAAAATATAGGTTTAATTAAACGATTTTATCATCAAACGCAAAAAAATCGCTCCGCTCACCGTCGATTGACCCACCCGCCCGTCGAAAATCCTTCCACGCAAAATAAGCACACTTGTAAAAACAAAACTAGAACAGAAATCCCTATCCGTGTATGCCCCTCGTTAAGCCTAGTGAAAAATAGATGCTATTTATGTTTTTCTTGCCTCCACACTTGCGTTTGTTTGTTTGTTTTTTTTTTACATTGATCTAATTTTGTTCACTTAATTTCCTTCCGACTGACCTGACTACAAGCAGGCTGCGCCGAAGCCGTATTCCAAGATTTAACCGAAAAAGTAGGCCAAATTTTTGTCGTTTTTCCTTCTGTTTGCTTGGTTTGTTGTGAGGGTGAATGGATCAAGGCGCGTTTACGTGTGTTTGTGAAACATTTAATACACATTCAACAGATTCTTAATAATCGCCTTTGCGCGATGTTCTATTTTAGTGTGTGTGTTTTCTAACTTTTTTTTTCTTTACGTAATAACCGCTTACAATTACACGAAAAATTGACAGGAAATTAATGCCTTCTTAAAAGGAGGAATATGCTCCTCGTTAAAAGTACTGCTAGGAGGATTTTTACTGTTTTGTTCATTGTTAGTTTCTTATTATTTAACTGTACTGTTTTACAAGAGTGTAATTTTTAGCGTTTTCTTAGTTTTTTTTTTCCTTTTTAAATTTAAACACTACCTTCGGATATATGTATGCGTGTCTATTGGAGAGGAAAATTTTGTTTTTATTTTATTTTCATTTATCGTTTACGGATCTCGTAATAAATGCTATCATGTTTTGTTTATTTTACTGTTGAACGTTACATTTATCTTTCCTTTTCGAAGTTCTTTTTTATATAAGAAACACAGGGTTTTCTTCCTGTTCTGATACTCATTTTAAATGCTATAAGTAGTAAGAATTTGTTTTGAGGAATATTCGCTCAAAACTTCTACGCATCGTTTCGGAGTTGTAGCTGTAGTAGGTAGTTGAATATAGTTTTTGATATTCGATTTGTGATCGTAAAAGTACGGCATACAACCGTTTTCACCTTGTCACTGATAGAAACGAGAAACGTAAAAAGCAAGCTCCTGTTTCCACACCAGATTCATGTGGGACCATTTAATTTGAGGGTTTTTTTTATTTTCTTCTTCTAGGTTACCAATAATTCTAGCTGTATTTGACTTTGCATTAACTTATATAACCATCGGCTACGAAATCGCAACCAAAAACGGAAACGACAGAGAGCATTATTACCGGTGCGGAGTAGCTAGTACCGATGCCCACGTTTCAAACCACCTTGTTCGGGGTGGTGCACGAAACTGCATCCGCAACACTACTTGCACGCAGAAAAAGTAAACCATTCGAAAATGCTTAGAAAATGGAAAACAAAAAACTGCAAAGGCTTTGCGTCTTTTTTAAGCGATACCATTTAAACTCGTAACAACGATTGGTTCTTTCGGTTCGCATAGTTCCCTTTAAACGGTTTACTTTTGCGCCACATTTATAAAGTTCCGTGTGTTTGTGTGGGTGTAGGTCCACCACAGTTTACTTATTCAAATCTTTTGTTTATTTTCTTCGAAAAAATGATCCCTATGCCAGCTTGTTTCTATTAATAAAATAACTAATTGATACTTGGTTGCCTCAATATTTTTTTGTTTTGCTTCGATTATAACATTTTCTTTCTGCGCGATTTGCTGTTTTTATTTTCAAGTTTAGAAATGTTAAAATGCTTGTATTTCTTTTACTTTCTCTCTATTAAATAAGTTTTCCTTAATTCTTAAAACGAACTTCTCGAACGCTTCGGTTCATGTTTTACACATTGGTGATTTTTTTTTGTGTAACTCTTATTTTAGTCAAGTTCTTTAAAACATCCTTGTTTGTCACTGGCGCCTACTAATATAAGCGGAAGGTTTCCTCCTGACGCGGAAGAGCGAAAAAATCTCTCATCCACGGAGTTAGAAAGCCTTCTCTAAAAAGAGAAACTCGAACTTTCCCGCAGCTGCGAACAGAATTCATTCAGCATTTATTGGATACATTCTCATGATTTCTAAAACCGGATAAGTGGGTTAATTTGAATATATTAAATCAATCCGTTTCATTCGACTATGGAAAGGTAACCGAACTCTATTTCTCTTTTTTCCTTCTTATCCAACCAATTTGCCTACAAAATATTCAAACAAGAGTGAAGAAAATTACACATGCTTTCCAACGAAATTAGCATTTCTCACACCTCACCTCTCCGCTCTCTTCGTGCAGCATTCGATGCTGATACTAGACATACGAGCACTACCATAGCGGGTTATAATTCAAGATGAGAAATTATGATAAATTAACCTTGCTGGCGATGTCACCCACTGCCAACTGAGCATGAATAGATAAGACGGCACGTATTTCGCTGCTCAACGTAAAAAAAGAAGTAAAATTCTATTCTGTGTGTGTGTTCGTGTACGATTCGCGATCGTTATCAAACAAATCCTTCCAGAGCAGCGCTTCCGATGCCGGTGGATCAGGAAAAATGAACTAATCAAGAAGCCGAGAATTAGGTTACCTTCAATCGATATGCTGAACAATCTCTTCTGGTGATATGCTGCGGCCTAAAAGTCGAGTTCTGCTACCGTCCGTTACTACTATTTATACGTGATTTACACATCCAAAAATCGCTTTCTGGGTTCATCTTTATTCCTACAACAAATTCATCAATCTACATTATAGCGTTAAGACTTTGATTACAATACAAGGTACACCTAAAATGTTATTATTTATATGTATATATTTTTCTGCCTATCGCACACTAACTGCTGCTTCTCCAAGATACGCGTCTCTTTGCTCATGTTCAATAATTTATATGTATATTGCAAAAAATCTACACAAAGAGAGTCTCCTTCATCGTAATCGTACACATTGTCTTCCTTTTTCTCCATTCGCGAGTCTCAAAACAATCGAACTCGAAAACTTCGAAGCGCTTTCTGATTTGGCTTTCCTACTACTATTGGAATTGGCGAACAGCAAAATATGGAATTCCATTATGTGGTTGAGTGGTTCTACTAGTTGATCATGGACCGTTAAAAACTTGGTTAAAATTTTCTTGTCGCTATAATCTCGGGTGCGAAATTGCAGCGTATCCTGTTTTGAATACTCGAGTGCTTTCTATGGCATAATATGAGGGCAATCGTTTGTCTGTTCCTTGTTTGGGGATGCTTCGCCATCAAGTTAATCTCTCGGAATGCGCTTCAATCGCAGAGAAGAATGTATCCTTCATTTGTTTATTTTTCTCATATAAAACAAAAATACGACGTCTTCATAAAAAAAAATCATACAAGGGAACGAAAATTGTCCCAAAACAGATAAGCCTTACGCGAGCGTGGTCTAACTTATAAATGGGAGCGGGACTGAGATCCGTTTTCTGCCTATAAACGAATAACTTACAGCTGAGGTGAGGAGAAGATTGTGTACATCCATTCTTAAATTCAAAGTCTTTCTCAATTCGACTCTACAGCTTATTTTTTCTTTTTACTTAACACATGATTCGATAGTAAATTATCTCCGAACGTAAAAAAAGGAAAATATTTACAAATGATTACTTTACAAAAAAATAAACGCCACACGTTGGCATATCCTCCGGCGATCGAAGGCACATTCCTGTGCAATAGTGAAAGCGCATCTTCAGCGTTCTGTGTGTTTGTTTTCGTATGTGCAGCATATTCCTGGAATATTGTTGACCTAGCGCGCATATTCACTTTTCTCATCTACTCATGCCATTCAGAGGAGAGTGCTCCCCGTTTCACAATATTGAATCATAAATCATCGCATCATCATCTTACATCACCATCGCATTGGTCGGTGGAGGTCCGATTGGGCCCAGGTTGGGCGCCCCAACGTTACTGGTGCTATTAACTACGACCACGCTCGTTCCATTACTGGACACGTTGACCCCTGTGCAATTAGTTGCCGGTACCACCTGTTGGGTACCGTTGGTTCCATTAGCTCCCACCGTGCCATTACCGACTTCGGAACCTCCACTCGTGTTTCCGCAGATCGTCGTGCCGGTGCTAGTGTTAACACCGGGAGCTCCAACACCGGGTGCTCCTCCTGGTCCTCCACTGCCGATGGAGTTGGGCGTTTTCAGCGAGAACTTGTCCAACTTGGCAATGATGTGCTTGCCGTAGGTGTACTTCTTCAGCGAGTTCATGTGCGGACGAATCTTGTGCAACAGCACCTTCCGCTGCGTGGGCTCCGATACGTCAATCATCTTCTGGACCACGTAGTTGGCGTACTGGTCCTTCATCATCACCTGCAGACCACTGTTTGAGGGTTGAGAAAGAAACGGCATTAGAGTTACGGCACATGTATATTGTTACAAAGGTTTAATAATACGCTTACTACAGTTATGAGTTGAAATACACTAAGGTTTTTTTTACACGGGGGATACGTTCCACTTTCACTATGCAACCGCGTAAATAAGACAAAATATAGTTGATCAATTCACATGCATAAACATTTTAAATTGCTTCGATTTTCTTTGCATGTGTTACAGTTTTTAAAATTTAACCCCAGACCATAACACCAGAAATTGTGATTTTTTTGAAAAACCGCCATATGATTACTTTTTGCCCAAAACGAAAAATGGGAATCGAATTAGGTCGATAAGTCGATAAGATAAGTGAGTGCCAACCAAATGAAAAATAAAAAAAAAAAGTCAGAAAAATAACCAATGTATCCCTGTGAGAATTAACTATTGAAATCTATTCGTGATAGTTTGGCAGACGACGATGAGGAGCAGAAATAGTTGTCTAATATTTTTTGTAGTTTGAGTTTAGTTTGGGGTCAACTTGTATATTATTAAAAAGCACTAAGAGAATGCAATCCCGGCTAAAATATTTGTTTAATAAGAGCGAAGAAAATAGTATTACAAGATTACTAAAGTTGATAAAAGCGATCATTACATTCAATAACTACTAGAAAGCCATGTCTCGTCAACATTATTCTTCTTCTACTTAGCTTTGTACGCCCATAGCCAGGCGTTCAAAATAGCATTCTACTGCCACAGTTTTTAATTGAGGTCTATCTTTGCCTTTCGCAAGCATTCAAATCGTTTGCTCTGGGGCAGTCGAGCGAATTTATCACCCAAAAAGACTAATCGGATGACAATGAAAAAAAAAACAAGAGAGACCAAATGCTGCAAAACAGTGGGCGTCGATTGAGGTGCGCAGTGCAGTAAATAGTCATTTTGACTCAATGAGATTTATTTGTCGATAAATTGTCCCAGACGCTGATTTTCAAAATACCATGTATGATCAAATTGTGCTCGATTGATTTCGTAAAATTGTCTTACGAGGTATTGCTTTAACTTGAACAGCTAAGGTGCGAGAACGAAATAACCCAATATTCAAATGATATACACCATTGAATATCATTTAAATATTGCAGTAAATATTATTCGAAATTACAGTTAGGGTAATGCTCTTTTAGAAACAAACGTAACATTAGCAAAGAACTACATTTTCATCAAACACCAAAATCGGAAATTCAGCTTCTGAAACAAGTTATCGGTAAATTAATCCAACTGGGTCGAAATGACAGCACTGGAGGTGCTTAATCCACCGTCAGAGGAATCCGGATTTCCGGAACCATGTTCTGAAAATGGAATATTTATAAAAGATTTCAATAGAAAATCAGCAGTAATGATTTCTGGAATTAATACACTGTGTGAATATGTGTGGTTTCTTAATCTGGTGACTTGATTCTGGAACGGTCACTTCGCAGTAGGTTCCCATGGGGTCACGGATAGCAAGAAAATGATTTGAATTGAATCCCACCAATATGAGTGTCAAACAAAACATTCTTAAACAATTTTCTCTCTTCAAAGAGCTCGAAATAGCGCAACATAAAGCTCGATTCAAAGTAAATCTGGACGCACGGTTTCATACACCACCGCGTCCCTGGTGGTTGGAACAAAAAACAGGTTTGACAGGCATTTGTTGATGTTTCATTGACGAAGAAATTGGTGAAAAGTTTTTCTCGATTGATCGACGCATCTCGAAATTACGGATCATGGAACATGAGAAAAGAAAATTAATTGTGCTCAAACATCTAGAGAATCCTTCGTGGTCTGCCTCACAAATAGCAAAAGTGTTAAAATTCCCAAAGTCAACGGTGTGTCTTGTAATCAAACGTAACAAGGATACTCTGAGTGTGGATAGAGCACACCGCATCTATCATAAAAGTGGCACTAGGGACAAAGATTTGAGGAGAAAGGTGTTGAGGTACGTGAAAGACAACCCAGGTGATTTGGCAAAGAACTACGATTCCAACTTTTCACCCGTGCGTAACATCCTTTCAAGAGAAGGATATAAGTCTTTTTGTGCCAGTAAACATCCGAATCGCTCCCTGAAACTAAATTTAGTGGCCAAAAAGCTAGCACGATTACTATACGAACGAGTTTTGACGAAATTTGATGGCTGTATTTTAATGGATGACGAAACATATGTCAAAATGGATTATAAACAAATCCCCGGACGAAAATTTTACCTGGCAACTGGTCGTGGGGATGTCCCTTCCAGGTATAAATTTGCTTTTGCTGATAAGTTTGCTCGGAAACTAATGATTTGGCAAGGAATCTGCAGTTGTGGCCTTAAAACCAAGGTTTTCATCACATCTCACACAATGACGTCGAAGGTTTACATTAAAGAGTGTCTGAAAAAGCGGATTTTACCCTTCATTCGGCAACACAAGACCAACGTTATGTTTTGGCCGGATCTAGCCAGCTGCCACTACCATAGACTAACTCTAAGACCAGTAGGTCCCGAACAAATACGATATTTTTCTTGGCTCAGTCAGTACTAGCACATCGGTCCCAAGCTCGGTCCCAAGCTCAATGATTCGCCCCTAACAACGTAGCTCACACCAACACATTCTCAAATGTTGTGTCAAAATAACATAGTGAATCAAAACAACAACCAAGACACTAGTACCGGAAGGTACCGAAAAGCGCAAGAATTATTGCAAGGTGCAGACTGCAAGGTATACTTCGGACCTAGGGGTTCTACAACAGTGAACCAATTTCCAATCGCTAGTTGCACATTGATTGTTGCCACTACTCTAAGGAGGTACTAGAATGGTATGCTGCAAACAATGTTAATTTCGTCGCCAAAGAGATTAATCCTCCGAATTTCCCTGAGTTCAGACCGATCAAAAAATATTGGGCAAGCGAAAACCTCGAGGATTCGGTAAAGAAGTGACAAATGCACAACAAATGCGTTTAAAGTGGAGTAAGTTCGCCAGTACAGTGTTCACCAGCGACTGTGCAGATCATGACGGCATTGATCACAAGTAAAGTGCGACAGTTCGTTCGAAACGGTGAAATGTAATAACTTGTTACACATCGTTTGAAAGCTGAATAAATGTCCTGAAAGCTGAATAAATGAACGTTTTGATCAACCGTGTATGTTGTTTAATTTTTGAGTTATGATCACTTGAATGCGTCCAAATTTACTTTGAATCGGGCTTTACAACCAAGCATGGGAAAAATCGGTTCACTCTGCACTCATTTCTCATTCATATGCATACACCGTCAGAACTGAGCGTTACCACGTGTGCGTTATTCCGATTCTGTTCATTACCATTCTGCTTTCATTTTATTCGTAGAAAACAGAATTGAGCAAAACTGGCAGCTGATCGAATACTGAATGAATAGTGACAATTTTCACCCATTTTTTACCCACTGAAAAGTTAACGAATGCATTCAATGATGAAATTTGTCAGAAGCAGATAATTTCCATCAACATAAGAGGCTCTAGGAGTGGACAGTAATTTATTGCTAGAACTAAGAGAACTTGAGAGAAAGCATTGATAGTTCCGTAAAGAGTAACGGCAGGTTATGTAAATTGAAATATACAAGTTGAAAACGAGCGGAGGGCATATGAAGGTTCGTTTTCAACTTGTATCTTTCAATTTTCATAACCTGCCGTTACTCTATACGGAACTATCAATGCTTTCTCTCCAATTCTCTTAGTTCTAGCAATAAATTACTGTCCACTCCTAGAGCCTCTCATGTTGATGGAAATTATCTGCTTCTGACAAATTTCATCATTAGATATCGTTACTCCGCGCATATGGAGAATTCAACAATAACAACAATCAAAGTGTAGAATGCACTCAGTTTGATTAAGCTGAGCGAGATTGATTGAATCACACTCATTTCTTCAAATCATACCTTAAACATAATTTAACATTTCAAATAATGATCTAACATGATGTTAAGTAATCTTACGCAACATAAAAACATAAAGCGTCATTTTAAGCCGTATCTCTGCTCTGATGATTTCAGCTGATTGCATTCACTGAGTCAAAATAATCTCGTTCAGTGTATTCAAATCGCTTGCGTTCAGTGGCAACGCATTTATTCAGCTATAACGTCAAGATGAAAATTTGTTTCGCATGATTCTGTTTTCCTCGTTTATTGTTTCTACAGTTTTCGTTTTCGAGGATTCGTGTAGAATCGTTTGGTAGGAAACATCACACTCGTTCACTATTCTGTTAGCAACCGAGGGTTGCTATTTTATATCGGTGGTGCTCATGAGAGTGAATGAATTTTCCCATGCTTGCATATAACCATAAGCCATATGGGGTTAGAATTATAGATAATGCTCAAGTCCCAACCGTTGGAAGAGAAATGGAGCATCACTCAACCTTCTTAGACTAGATGCTCACAGCGACAATTAAAAAAAAGTACTATACAACAAACATGGCATTTTGGGGCATACTATACACCGATAGGCAATAATATTCTCTCCGACTATTCATTTCCCGTTTCCTTTGATATCTACTGAAGGCTGCGTGGGTTCCCTGCGTCTTCTTTAAGGTAGATACGAAATTCTGTCTATCTATAACGTTTGCATGGACCTGGCCAGGTGAGCGATCGAGAAGTGTCTTCGTGGAGATTTTTGCGTGAAGAAATGTATCAGTAACTGGTTCCATTTCACATGACATTCAATGTCTTCAACGAATTATTTCTCATCGTAGCTCCATCCCCGAGATGTGCAAACGTCAATGCTAATGCTAATGCTAATTTATTTTGAGTCGAGATAGACTCTGACCCAGGTTTTAAACCGAAAACGACGAAAGCCTGAGTAAGTCAATCGACTCCAGCTAATAGTTTCTTCTAGCTGAAAGGGTGACTGCTACTTGCCACCTTAGTGGGTCTGGGTTCAATCCCAGTCGAGGTCGGTGGGATTTTTCTTAGGCGAAAAAATCTCTGGTCACGTCTCCCTTCGGAAGCGAAGCAAAGCCGTTGGTTCCAGCTAATGTGTTGATGAGTGCGATATGTAGAGTCCAGGTGGTGGAGTCGTCTTCCTGGCGTCGGTGAACTGCTGAATACCGCCATTATTCCAACAATTTCGTTGACCCAGTACCGTATAACGCAAATTCCTAGCGGTGGATTCCACCATCAACACTGCTACATTTACTATACCTACTTTCCATAAAAGCATATCTATTCCATCTGGAAAAGCAGCAAGTCGAGACAAAAGGTGTTGAAAATTTATTTCTCTGTAGGAGTGTTATGGATGGGACAACCTAGTTTTGGTTTTAAACCGATATTTTCTGAACACAACATGATACTTTTAGTGCACAGTACAATCGGTGATGAACAATCAATTCTAACGGATAACTCATTTCCGATAAAAATCCTTATGGGACTGTTATGCCTTTATGGGCAATATAGCAGAGGGGAATTGAAGTAAGTTATTCGATGGAAGCCGGCAAAATCTTCAAGGGGGGAGGTAGCTCATCGAATCTTCCAGGGGGGCTCTAACAATCTTGCTATGAGGTACCGGGTGGTACCACCGATTACCTGTCAATCTGCCAATATGGGACACGTCTACATTGAGTTATCCTAAATTTGTAATATTCCGCTCACTATATCACGAAACATTGTGATTGGTTGAGCGGATTGGAGATAATGAAATCGTTGGATATAGGACCAAGTCTCCACCGGTTGGTGGGGAAAATATGAGCTCGGAAATAGAAGCATAAAGTTGCCAATAGAAGCATAAAGTTGCCAGAAGGCACAAAATGCTTTTAGAGACCCTAATTTCTCTAAATATTTCAATCGTTTTTTTAGGTGTATTAGCATATATTGCTCTTTCGGCATGGAGCAACATGACCGACATTAAAGGCTGAATTGGCTTTTCAGCAATTCGGCATAACGTTTACATGTAATGGTCTAATCATTTATTTCGCTGCCACGTCGTAGAACGTTTGTATCAAGGCACTGACAGCAGGTGTGATACTGGCGAGATATGCCGCAATATATTTTTGCAAGCTTTCGAGTTCAAAGTAATCTATAAAAGTTATAGATGCGATGGGGGATCATTGCCCTGCTTTTCCCAAATGTAGCACGTAGTTTAATGGTTCTTGTCCTCTATAACTAAACGCGATGGAATTGAATTAACGCGTGGAAACTCGGGAATGATCTCTCATATGCATCCGTCGAACCATTCTGAACGGCCGTTGTGAGAATATCACCATGAATATCTCACATGCGCATTGCGTGACCATTACTAATGCCTTCTTTCCTTTCTCCTTTATCCTGTTCCTTTGTTCTCTTCCCTATCCAATAACCGCGAGCAATACCATATGGAACATACATGGCAGGTCTGGATCGTCATCATTTAACGCGATATGGGATCAAGTCCCTATCACTTCGATGTTTTCTGACCACAAACCTCAAATACCTACTATTAGGACTTCAGGCGTGAAATTTTAAAGAATCGTTTGCTCCACTGGAGGATCCATTGGTTAGAAATTTGAGCGTTGCTTGTTTTGTTTTGTTTTGTTTGTGATTTTTAGTCTAAAAACGTGAAGTCATAATTAACCTAACCTATAGTTCATATGGAGAAAGGACTCCCTCCCATTTCACCTTAAGGCCAGGTTCTCATTCAAAATAGAAAAATCGATATTTTTTATTGCATTTTTTGATAGGTATTATGTGTCTAAAATGTTGAGGCAAAAAGGTTTTTCGATCCGGGAAGTACAAAAGATTCTACAGCGCATTGTGCGAAGCAGTTTCACGGCCGCCACGCGACGCTCTCAAACTTTAAACGCGTTTTTCTCGAAACAATGTTTTTCAAAACTGCGTGCACGATTACAAAAAAAAGGCTCGACCAATTAACTTCTACTTTTGACGCCGGAAAAGTAAATGGAATTTTTTGATAATAAATATTTTTTATACAGTCTTAAACATTGAAAATAACACGAAAAAACAATACCCAAACTTTAAATTAGCACCAATTTTAAAGCTATTTTTACCGATTTTTACCTCATTTGAATGAGAACCTGGTCTTAAATCACCCGGAGACCTTGGAGGAAGCAGAACGCTAACCAGTTAGACCAGGGAAAGGGGTTTCAGACAATTGAAAGGTGGTAAAAACGCGGAGCGAAACAGATTATTGTTATCCATTTTGTCTCTATATCCCTTTATTTCGAACCTACATCAAATAAAATTTAATCTTGTTATGAAACCTAAATATGATCACTTATCACTTATGATCACTTATCAAGGAGAATCCTGATCCATCGAACCCTACCCTACTAACATAAAAAATAACCACCTTCCTGTGACCTTTGTGGGGACGCAGAGGTAAAGACGGTCCATAAACAGCAAAGGTCACACTAACTTTCCTTTCCTATTCTCACCTGATTGCAAGGACGTGGCCGGCGCCGTTATTGATTATTAAAGAAATTGAGTCATTGAAACTCAATTTCTTTAAAACCGATACCGTGAACAGTGAGAATGGTTGGTTCTCCCAGCCACATGCAATTGATTCATAGTGCAATTAAACTGATTCTGATTAATCAAGGAGTTGCAACTATTGATACGTACAGTCAGTCAAGGTACGCTAAACTAAGCTAAGGAAGCCGGCAAAATCATTAAGTCATAATAGTCATCGGAGATTGAAAGAGAACGCTTCTTTCTTTATTGGTGTAGAAAGCCTGCACTCCGTAACCAATGATAGTGGTCTGCAGCTAGTCACCAAATACTAGCAGGCAATACTCGGCTCACCAGGAAACGATACAGGAATGCATGGGCAGAAAGAAAAGCTAGTACGAAGAGAGTTGATAGTTGATAGAATAGATCGGATTTATATGGCGAGCTTTGACGTCCTGTGCTCGTCTAGAGCAAATTTTCAATAGGTCGTAAGTAACAATATAAACAAAAATGATGTTTTTTCACGGAATGATAGCTTGGGTACTCCTCAATATGAATTATACACAACATAATATGAATTGCAGCGAATTGCTGCTATATATTATTTAACAAAATTGGCTTAAGTCACAAACTACTCCATAACGAACTTTTGTCGCATTCGTCGCTTTGTCAATTTGACTTAAGTGCTTTTCTATGCTCCGCACCGACCTATCCAGCCGATTCATTTTGGCGTAAGCAACATGACAGGTGATTGCATGTCGAAACAGACTTGACGAATGCGACATATTATTTTGCGACACGACGTAACGCACCCGGCGGATGTAACGTGATAACTTTCCGAACGACTTATAATGAGGTCGTATTTTCCCTAGCTGAAGTTAAAAGACTTTAAATTGAATTTATCGAATAAATCGATTTGGAATTCAACTAAATGGAAATCTTTATTGATGTAAAGCTAAACCTTGCTTAACTTTGTTGGTTCCACATATTTGCTTCAAATATTATAGCTTGGTTCAAAAATAGGAATTGAAACTAATTTCCAAAACTTCTACATTGATTTTCTTGATGATAGCAATATGTTACTTACGACCTATTGAAAATTTGCTCTAGACTGCAACGGCTGCTACAGCAGCTGCCGCTGCGGCTGTGGGTCTAACTACTGATCCCGTCAATTTGGAAAACAGTGAATTACTCGATCCGAACATAGCGTTTGCCGAAATACCCGGAGCCATTTGATTGACCTGACGGTACTTTGTTTCGGCACCTGGCGCACGGCTTGTCACCAGGGCTCCCAGTCCAGAAACCGGCGGAGGTGTGATTGAGGCACCGAGTGGACTAGCCGAAGCCGCAACCGCACTAAGTCCTCCGTAGCTACCCGCTCCAACGGGCCACTTCCGGGCGGCTGCTGCAGCTGCAGCGGCAGCATTGTTCACCACGGCGTTTGTCGACGCCGATGTGTAGTCCAATGATGGACTAAAGGCCGATGTGTTACGATCGAATGAGTCCCTCCGTGCGGTCAGCGACGATGTGCTCAGGGCCAGACCTATAACAGGGGGTGGAAAAAGAGAAATGATTTCGATTAGCGGAAGTGTTGCATAATTGCTGAGCTTTGTGAGATGAAACGACCAATTGTGTCAAAACTGGGAAACGATGGAGCATAAACTTATGTTCACGCTTGATTGGTTGCAAATTGTTTTCTTGTTGCTCAATAGTCAGTAATTTATATTGAAAAACTACAGTTTGGGTGCTGCCCGCTAGTAGGGGGCACCGATGTTACGACAGTTTTTAGTCGAGCCAATTGATTATGAAAACGACGGCGGAATTGTTTCATTTACCACCCCTAGTTGGACAGTATTACGTATAGAGAATTTCATGCAAAAACCATAACCCTCGCGATCGTGGCTTCACGTTACAGTGATTTTTAGAAACGGCTTTGGTGGCGTCGACAGCTCGGTTATATCAACAGCACGAAAGGGAAAATGGAAAATTGAAAATGTGCAATGTTCATACCTCATACAGTGGGTTTTGTTTTCTCGAAAACAATTAACATTCATTGCCACCCAGCGCCAACGGTCATTGATGTGAAACACTTCGAACTGTTGTTATACATTCGGAATGATTTAGGAGGCATCCTACATATCCAGAGGTTAACACCGTGTAGCCTCAATGTTACCTTTTTAACTATTATGGCTTATTATAGAACCTCATGTTAACGTTTGCTTACTTAGTTCATACCCCAAAATTGTTATAATTTCAATATACACAATAGTTCGACTAATTTTAAAGTGAAACTAATTTACTGCCCTGAATGTTCAAGAGGTTGAATCTGCTCTTGTAAACAAAGATTCAAACGTCGGTTTCTCGAAATCATTGAACTCTCACACGGTTTAACAACACTTTATCGTAGAGGAAAGATTATCCTTTCTGATGATGAAATCCAGAGAAGATTTCTGGGTTCTCACGTTCGCAAATCAAAACAAAGAGTAATTTTTTGACATAGATATAATTAACCTATGAATACAACATCGGAAAATAATAGTTTTATTTGTGTTGTACTTGCAACAGATGACCAAACAATGTTGCTTTGATAAATGTATAATCTATATACAGTTTTCTTCACAGTTCGTTTCCATGACATCAGCCACCATACACAAGGGATGATGATGACATGCTTTCGCTCATATTGAATTACACAGTCTCATAAATTAGATAGCCCTGCTGTTATCAATCATCAGCAATTTGTGTGCGCCTGATAAAGCGACTTTCATCTCAATTATAGTCATATGCCCGCTCGGTTGCAGACAACCGGATTTTTGCATTTATGTCCGACCAGTACAACGCCAGTGATGAATCTCGTCAAGTTCAATACGCGCATCACCGAAGCGGGAGAAATCGACGTCACCTTCAGTGTCTTCGAGACAGCCAACTTCGATATTAGAAAATATTAAGGGCAGCAATTACTTGATTACTGGTATGACGCTCGCCTGGGTTGTAGGTGCATTGCTCGCTCTCACTCTGACTCGGCATGTTCTACATAACGTCCCGGGAAGCGAGAAGCATAACGGTAGGTCGACAATTGCCGCTTTGGGAAGGAGGTTGACCACATTTCTAGCTTGCTTTCGTCTGATCGTATCTTGCTCCCGCGCACACCACAACATAAGACGCCTTTGTGTGTGATGATCAAAAGAGTAAAAATATCAGAAACTGGGGTAGATGCATCATCATTATCATCAT
This sequence comes from Aedes koreicus, assembly GCA_024533555.2. Classification (NCBI taxonomy): domain Eukaryota; kingdom Metazoa; phylum Arthropoda; class Insecta; order Diptera; family Culicidae; genus Aedes; species Aedes koreicus. The sequence continues at coordinate 138,556 of JAHHFK020005809.1, read as the reverse complement.
CATCGAAAACAACAACATAGCAGCATTGGAAAAAAACTTATGAAGAAAAGAGTGAAAATCATTACTGATGGTCATGTATTGGATGGATTGAAGAGCGGTATATACCTCATTACTTTAATTAGATCGCATGAAAGTCTCCGAAGAAGCAACTTTCTTTGAAATAGATGATGAAGATTCAACTTGATAGTCCATAGTGTCCGACATATTGGTTGTAGTATCACAAGAAGTACAATAATATATATAATACTAGAAACGCAGATGATGTTAGAACACCATACTTTTTTGTATGGAGCTTCACAAAATTCTTGTTTTTAACGGTATAAATGTTTTTAATTCGATGCCTATACACATCAAACGTGCAGCAACACTAACAGATTTTAAGAGGCAATGTATTTCACACATCAAAACTGCCTTTTGAACAGCTACTCTGTTAACTTTTTACTCTTGACTAATTTAGTATCTTAACGATGTTATTACAACCAGTGCTGTAAATAGTCATTTCAACCCAATGCGATTCATTTGCCGATAACTCATTCCAGAAGCTGATTTTCAAATTATCACTTATGATGAAATTATTGTGCTTGTTTATTTTCATAAATTTGTCTCACAATGTATTGCTCTAACTGTAAAACCTAAGACGTCAGAGTGCAAAATTGGAATATTCATATGATATTCATCATTGAATTTTTTTTTATATAACAATTAAAAAAACACTTTTTTACTACCAATTAGGGCAAACAACTTTTCAACAAATAACATTTTACACAACAAATACCACAAAAAATTTTTTTTTGGTTTATTTTTAAATTTTTAAATTTTTTCTTGGGGCCCAAACAAACTATACTTTTTGCCTCGACGATGATGATGGATTCATAGTTTTTATTTTGTTATTGTGATCAAAGTAGTATCTTATTGTGTAGTCTACAAAAGTTTGAGCCTCGCGCGCGTTAACAGGTTTAGATGACTGTTTTGTTTTTTTTTTACCCAAATTGAAAGCTTTAGCTGTTTGAAGGATTCTTTGAGCCATCAGGTTGAATGTCAGAAATGTCTTGAAAATGCGGTTTTTGCTCATAGTTTTTGAACTTAGCGGGATTTTTAACTACTGGCAATGTCCTGGATTTTGTCTGTATTTTTGATCACTGGGCTATGCTCACGAAAATTCGAAGTTGAAATCTACGGCATTTTTTAATTTATAACATTGCTGTATAGTGATGGAAAGTTATATCTGTAAATGGAATCAGATCGGTTTTGTTTTTGTTTGTACAGGGTTGGCCCAAATAAGTGACGCATGCAGCAAAGATAATTTAAATTTTTCTTTGTTATTCTGTTTCTTATATTTTCTTGTTTATGTGTATATATTTACATTTCGATTCTATCGCCTTTAGCTTTAATTATTGCCTTTAGTGTCTTCGGAAAGGCATTACAAGCGGCACGCATCCTATTTTCGGGGATTTCATCCCATACCTTCTGTATGGTAGCTTTGAATGTTTCAATACCCATTGGTTCGAGATCTCGAAAGTGAGCTTCCACGATTCCCCAAATAGATATATCCGGAGGATTTGCATCTGGCGAAGAAGCTGACCATAATTCCTTAGGAATGAAGTATGGCAAATTCGTGGTGCACCTTGGGTAATTTTTGCTCCATAGGACGGCGCAGAATCCTGTCAGCTTAATCAGTCCAAACATTATAGCAAAATTATGTATAAAAAAACGAAAATCTTGCCCAAGTGTATAGCTATAAATTGATGAATAAAGTCTTAATTGCTTCAAAATAAATCGATTAACATGATTTTGTCGATTGTTGCTGAATTCATGACATATGTGATACATAGGCCGAATGAATGCGCTAGGCTAACATTACATCGCATATGATGAATGATTATAATTTTTTTTAAATTCGTCGTTGTAGCAATAAATGATTTGTTTTTCTTTGTACCTTTTAAATTTGTTTCTTGTACTGAACAATTTGATGGTCTTTAACTATAAAAAAACTGTCAACAGTGTTCAAGATAAATCGGCTAAAAAAAATATTTCAATTGAAAATTACCCGAAAGTAATTCACCACCATATGAACCACACTACAGTTTGTCTTGAAAATCTCCATCTTTAAATGTAAAAACAGATACTAATTTTCAAAGGAGTTCTAAGTTACATAATTGAATTTCAAGTAATGAGTAGTGATGATCAGGGTTACTGATATTCGACTCATACGACTCTTGTTGAGCTAGTCGTTTCATGTTGATTGAAAAAATACCGTGGCGTGTGTATTCTCTAAAAATTCACAACAAAAGCTATGACGTGTGATTATGCTGTCGACTAAGGCTAATCGGAAGAACAGTATTGCGGCTTTTCAGAATTTGTTGTACTAGTAGTAGAGAAAATAAAAGGCGAAGGTGGTTTAGCGGTAAGCGTGACTGCGTCTCACCCCAGTGCACAGTGGGCAAAAATGGAACCAAAATCCCATTAATTTAGACGGCGCGGAGTAGGAGTCCTGAAAAATAGCGTATCTTATGGGAAAATAAAAGCGGGAAAACGAATCGTGTTGGTCTCATTTAGGGTTGACCACAGTAAGTGCCTCATTTTGTCCATTTTTCCCCTCATTTTGGATGCAAACTAGATTTATTACCCAAAAACTAAACTTGGTACTGCTATATTGAACCCAAATGCACTGTAAATTTGCAGAAAAAGCTGAAGAACTGAATGGAATAAATTTCACTTTAATCGGATGCCAGGAAGTGGTCCGTTTTGCCAATTTTACCAGATTCTCCCCTCATACTTGAAAAATCTCATATACCATGAGGTTCTGAAGATTGGCGCTAGTAATATTTCTCTCACTTGCACTGTACTTGTGTAAAAACGTCCGGAAAATCGAATAAAGATAATTTCGTTTAGAATTGACCTCAGACATTTTTTCGGAAGGAAAGTGAAGGTTGGGACCAACCCCATGTGTTAATGAGTTTGATATGTAGGAAATGCAGCCCAGAGAGCAAAATTTTAGCAGAAGTCCGGTTTGAGTTAAATCTTTAACTCATTCCTAATAAGCCCTATACACGCGCAAAAACTCTATAATTTTGTTGGTCTTCTATTTCATTTGATTTTGCACTATTTTCCACTTTCTATTCATACGCGGAAAGATTATTTTTTCCAGCGCTGAGTGCTTTCTTTGGAAGTTTTACCCATTTTCGCCTTAAAATACGGTCAATCATTCAATGAGTAACCCCTTTTTTGTGAAACTGGGTAAACTTTCTATGCAAAATACTGAGCGATGGATGTCCGATTCTTTCCGTGTGTAAAATAACTAAAAATAACTAAAATAACTTCATCCGTGTAGAATAAATATAATTACAACTATAAGAAAGGGTTTGTGCACGGATGTACCACTAAGATGTTAAGAAATCATTTTGTTTACATTTGAACATTTCTAGACAAAATCGTCAAAAGGTCAAAAGTAACAATTGTAAACAATGACTTAAAACGTAAATTTCCTGGAAATGCCTGGTTGCTAACATCTATATCCACTACCGACGGGAAGGTAATAACTCCCTGTATCTGTTTCTGGTGCTATTTTGTTTGTGGGAGCAAGCAGATCCCAGAAAAATACGCTAGAAGTCATTGTTCACAAATGTTACTTTCGACCTACTGACTATTTTGTCTAGATTTACGGTTTACATTCTAACCCGAATTTTATGATGCCTAAGACAATGGGGAAAATTCCTATAAGCGCAAATATTAGGTGCGCAACTAAGTTCCCGCTGTTTAGCAATATATGGCGCCAGTAGTAAGTGCTGGTCGAATTTTGTACATCTCAAGCGTCATAAACCAAGCTCAGACATATGGTAAACAAACCGCTTTGCCAAATCAGTGATTTTGGTTTAGTGTTATATATTTTGGTTGTTTGAAGATGTCTGATTTCGTGCCAAATAATCGTCATTTGCGGGAAGTGTTGATTTTCTTCTTTCATTCGAAGAAAACGGCGGCTGAAGCACATCGAGAGCTCCAAAAAGTTTACGGTGATGCTGCTCTGAGTGAAACAACGTGTCGTGATTGGTTTCGTCGCTTCAAAAACGGTGATTTCAGTGTTGATGATCTTCCGCGTGAGGGAAGGCCAAAAAACTTCGAAGACTCTGAATTGGAGGCATTGCTCGATGAGGATCCGTGTCAAACGCAAGAAGAGCTTGGTTCAGGATTAGGAGTTTCCCGCCAAGCCATTTCTAAGCGATTGCATGCGTAACCCAAAAAGAGATGTTGAGCGTCGTTTTTTCGTCTGGGAACAACTGCTCCAGCGGCAAAAAAGGAAGAGTTTTCTACATTGCATTGTGACGGGTGACGAAAAATGGATTCATTACAGTAACCCAAAACGGAAACATTCATGGGGACTCGGCATGCTTCAACATCGTCGCCTAGGCCGAATATTCACGCTGCGAAGGTTATGCTGTGTATTTGGTGGGACCAAGTTGGTGTTATTTATTATGAGCTGTTGAAACCAAACGAAACCATTACCGGGGAACGGTATCGAACTCAATTGATGCGATTGAGCCGAGCACTGCACGAAAAACGGCCACAATACGAGCACAGGCACGAAAAAGTGATTCTTCAGCATGACAACGCTCGACCTCACGTTGCGAAACCCGTGAAAATCAACTTGGAAATGCTCAAATGGGAAGTCCTACCCCTTTATACCTCCGCCATACGCCTGGAATCACCACTAGATCTATTACTTATCTCTTTCGTCATGGCACACGGGCGACATTACCTTACCTGCAAGACCGATTATACACCGGCGTTATTTTCCCTCAAATTCACAATCGTAAACAGTTCTCTCCCTTACGGATGGCGAATGACAGCTGAACGAAAAATCAACACTATAAAAAAAACCATCAAATATATCCAAAAAACAATCACTTATATACAACGTACTAATATAAATTCAAAATAATATAATCTAAAATCTATACATATCATCCTAAAATTAAGCTAATGAATATTGCATCATGTATTTTAAATTTTACCTTTTACGATGCACATGAAATTCAAATAGAGTCAGCAATTCCACTCATATGATGACATCTCAAAATGGCTTGATTCTTGGATAGCATCAAAAGACGAACAGTTCTATCGAAATGGTATTCACGTTCTACCAGAAAGATGGGAAAAAGTCGTAGCTAGTGATGGGCAATACTTTGAATAATTCGTTTGTAAGCTTTGTTTTTAAAATAAAGTTCCTTTTTCACCAAAAAACAGCGAGAACTTAGTTGCGCACCTAATACATTTTTTGATCTTTTGGTCTTATTTAAGGTTATTTGCAAAACATGAATATGGTATATAACAGGCTTTCACAAAACAAGGCAATTGCAGCATAAGAGGTTCCCGAGCTGGAACGAATAACTTGATAACTGGCCTTGATATTTAAGAGCGCTGCATAAGAGGTAAAATACCTGAGAATACTACCATAAAAATGAACCCGCAATGTTATGCGAATACCAAATTGAGGTAAGACAATACCAAAGTAGTACCTCGCAGGTATTCCCAGGTATCCAAAATAACAAGTTTTGTTATTCGAGAGATATTTTGCTTGCAATTCTTAGGTATTTTGCTTAGGTATTTTACCTCGTATGCTGTGCTCTTAAATACCAAGGCCAATTTTCAAGATAAAAAGTATGTATTCATACATTATTTTCTCCTGCTCGGGTTCTAATTACAGTATTAATAGTTGTTTTTTAAGGAGAAAGCACATTTTTCGGGAACAAATGCCTATAAGCAAACATTAAATTTTATGTTTGAAAAACCGATTCAAATCAAGAAACAAAAGAAGTTAGTGTGGTTGGTTCGCCATTTTTATCAGACTTGTTTCATAAATCCGTTTTGGCATTGAGTCAATGAGATTTTTCAACAACGCCGATGGAATTTTCGCCACTCGTCTGTAACGCATTTTTGTAGCTCACGAATTGTTCCAAACTGCCGCCACCTCAGTAAACTCTCGGCAGGATCCCCAGAGCATTTCAATAAGACTTCTTGCTCATGAGCAGCGTTATATTGCTGGCTGATAAGTTCCCGAGCAGAAGCGAATAACTTGATAACTGGCCTAGGTATTTATGAGCTCAGATTAAGAGGTAAAATACCTGAGGATAATACCATCAAATTGTTCCCACAATGTCATGCGAATATCGAATTGAGGTAAGACAATACCAAAATAATACCTCTAAGGTGACCAGATACTTACCCAGGTATCCGGAATATCAAGTTTAGTTATTCTAGAGACATTTTGCTTGCAATTCTTAGGTATTTTGCTTAGGTATTTTACCTCTTAATCTGAGCTCTTTAATACCAAGGCCAGTTATCAAGATCAAAATTAGGTATTCATATGCTTTTGTGTTCTGCTCCCCGAGCAGGAGACAACAACATATGAATACCAAATTACATGTCTTGATGTAAAGTTATATTACTTATGTTTAAACTTCTAATTTTTGGGCTTTTTTCAGCGAACCGGTACACCGTCGAAACTTTGAAATTCATCGAACGGAAGAAGGTGAAAGAGCTGTCAAAGCAGCCATTTTTGGCGGAAAGGACAAAATGCATCCATGGTATAAACGCAAAGATTATTATTTAGCTGCAGCAATTTTTTGAACATAATAAATAATAATAATTGTTTAAGAACGACAATTAAACATGTATTTATTATTATTAATCTTTATTTATGAGACTTTCAGCCGGAGGCTGGTTCGTCTCTTTTTCAATTAAACATTCATCTTTACTTTAAACACATAAAATAAAGAAATTCAAAGCATAGCTGATATTAAATCATTAAAATCAACCAGAATTATTCTTAAAACCAATCCAATTTCATATTTGTTTTGATTTAAAAAGAATCACGTAATTTAAGTAAAAACATTTTTTGATTCAAATAACAATATGCTAGATTCAAATGAAAATATTTTTGAATCTACATCCAGTCGTATGGAAGCTTTATTGTAAAAAAAAAAAATGTTTGCTTTGAAACTAATATCATTAATATTTGATTCAAAGAAAAAATAAATTGGGCTCTGAGTCAAACATATTTTTCTTTGAATTCAAAGTGATTTATTTTTGAAATAAATATCTATTTCTCTGCGTGTACCACTTTATCGCCGGTTTCGCGTAACGATACGATGCCAGATCCGGCCAAAACACAGTGTCACCTTCGTGGGACCGGAGGAAGGGCAGCAGGCGCTTCTTGAGGCATTCTTCTTTATATATTTGGCCGTTGATGGTGCCGGCCGTTATAACGGCGGAATTTGCCGCACCCACAGATCTCGCCTGTCACACCAATTCCTTCTTCTTCCGGAACTTCTCCGGAACATTCAGGTGCGACTTGCCGACGAAAAACTTCAGGCCGGGGATCTGCTGGGCCGGACGTTAAGCAATGTACAACTCGTCGTCCATTACGATGCATTTCGGCTGCACCAACCACTCACGCTTCCTGGCGCGGGATTTGGCCACCGAATTCTGTTTATCAGTTCGGATAGGCGCCTTCCTTTCTCGGCCCGCTTTTGCTTACTTTATAAGAACCAGAAGCAAAAATTGACCTTCTTGGCCACGTCCCGAATCGAAAGGTTCGGATTGCACTTGAAGTAATCCCCCACCTTCCTTGCGTTCACGGAGTCGGTCGTCTTCGCTTTTCTTCCGCTGCCAGCTCGCCGCTGGGTCATCTGGGTCGCCTTGAACGATTTTACCACACGGGACACAGTCGAATTGTCGATTCTCAACTGTTTCGCGATCCACCTGTATGGCTTTTCTGGATTTTTCACGTCCTCGCCCATATTTTTGGGTCGAAGCACTTCTTGCTTAGAATCCATCTCGATTACCACATGACAGATTGTGACGAAAATTTGCACATGTAAAAATTACACTCTAAACTAGTTTTACCCCAAATTTCTTCATACCGTTAAGTATGAAGTATGAAATGTTAAATCAAAAAATAATAATGACTAAATAAAGTTAACTCATACGTAAGCAATAATAAACAACATGTATTTTACTATTTCCATGTATTTTACTATTCCTAATCAAATTAATTTCGTCTCATATGCAGAAGTTTGTTTTGCTTCTATGGCGCTGTGCCACCCGGTATACAAATCAAGAAGCTGTTTGGGGCCGATCTTGTATTTCAATCCAAACTAATTGCGATGATGGTATTTTACCGTCGGAGGCCCTCTGAACCCTGAAGCTATTCGCCGGAGTGGACCTTCGATATTCTATTTGTTCATTTCAGCAACTGTCACTGACATTTCGGGTGAGTTCTTTTCATTTTATAAAACTGTTCAGTGATTCCTTTATTGGAACTCTAGTCATACTTCGGCTCAAGTTCTGTGCGTTATTCAGGTTTCAATATTTGCAAAATGGTGCACAGTAATGCGCTCAATTTTTGCCCCTTTTAGATTGTTATTTTTTTTTTTCTATTTTCAGAAATTGATTAATTGCGCTATAAACACAGGCCTTCAAATACTAGTACAAAAAAGATTGCTCACGTCCCAACCAGCAGAGGAACTATGGAGTATCACACAAACTTTCTAGTTCTAGATGCCCCAACGACCAACAAATTACAAAAGACGAAAACAAAACACGACATGAAATGTCCCTGTTTCTCCATCTACTGGATTCAAAACCATCGTGATTATAATTTTCTGCGTTATCTAATGCTAGATTTGACACAAATTCATGGGATATTTCATGTAAATTTAAGCCAGATATCGATCAAACCAGGTCTGTTGTATGATAGATTGCAAACAATGTCGTTGTTTACGCTTGCTTCGGCTTTCAATTGAACGAGGGGAGATTTTACGCGTTTGTTAAAATATATATTTTCTGTGTATGACCAGTACCCTTAATTCGAAATTGTGTCATTGGTATAGTCACTCAAAAAAATAGTAAATATGATTGGGGCTGACAGGATAAGAAATCAACAACATCCACCTGGTCTAAGAGGAATTTGATTCAACTTTGAACTAAGACGTCTGGTCGTTTGCTCTCACAATAGTTAAGAGGCGCAACGAGCAGCACCTTGAATTGCCGAGTTCTGCATAAAGTTATCCAATTAGAAGCTTAAAGTTCATTGAATACACCAATCGCTATCTTAAGGGTGGTTTCTGAATGTCCCAAAATGTTGTAACGCATAAATGGATACTGGATGTAAATCATATTCTCATTTTTACAATGCTACGAACCTCGATCGTGGTTTATGGGGCAGTGGGAGACCAATCATATGGTAGACGACGTAATTTGTCCAAAGCTAGGTATTACCATACCTATGTGTACGAAGCTAATCGTGATCTAGGCAAAACATCAAACAATTCTTGAATGCCGAATCGATCAAGAGCATGGAAAAGCCGACTCGTTAGCAAAGCTTGGATCATTTCAACAATTCATAGAACAATTCTATAAGATTTCTACCTTCTACCCGAAATGAGAAACAAAAAATGGGGAAAAATGAAAGTACAGCTGGACCAACAATTTCAATGTTGGGCAGTCGAAACGATTTGTAAATCCGAACATTACAATCACTCGCATAGTAGTTGAATTATCGACGCAAGATCTCAACGCCTACACTCGTTTAGTTACATTAATACCTAAAATAGCTACAGCTCTTCAAACTTGTTTAAAAATACAGATAAATCACGACTTTATATACATTTGTCATAGTTGTAGTTCCGAAGATATAAATATATTGATTTCGATGTTAATAAATGTCAGTCGAACTTTTACAAATTGTTAACCGCTATAAACACATGCGTTCGACTACCGGAATTGAGAATCGTACTGCAAGTTAACATTGTTTGACCTGAATCAAGTAATAGTGGAACTTTTTCGAATAAATAGAAATTACTAAGCGAGTGCAACATTACATTAACAAACAATACTGAACTAATTACATATTTTCATATTACACAGTTTTCACAGATTCATACACAGTTATTCATATAACTGCGTGACGTCCGACAAACCCACCGCCGACGTCACTGCCAACATCGATGAATACAGTAAGGGATGTTATTCAACTCTATACAATTCGGTATTTTTTTGACAAATTTGGCTTCGACTGTCATCAGGATTAAGATACACGTCCGTGTAAGTGTGTATGTATGCGTGAGATAATATACAAACAAAGAAAATGAATTCTAATCTAGTTACCTCCAATGTTTGATCCGTTCTGTGCGGAGTACATGCTCTGTTGGGCTGTCTGGGGCTGTGGTGGATAGATCGTTGGTGGTGCCTGAGGTGCGCGCGGACCACCAGCACCCGGCGGAACCAGCACCGGCGGCGCCGGACTCACCAGCCGCATCGGCGTTCCGGTGCGAGGTCCCATCACCAGCGAGCCGCTCTGATCGTAGAAGGCCGATATCACCTGCATGCGTGCGACGACGACGACGGCGACGACGGCGAGGGGAACCGCGTGTGATCGAATTTTTTACATGGTTTGATTGGTAATAATTTTGATTTGTATGATTTTAATGTGAGTGTGATATATTTCGGTTGTTGTTCGGAATGAGAAGAAAAAAGAGAAAGAAAATAATATACAAACAAACATTAGGGAATTATTGACATTATGTACAGGTCTTAACCTAGGGCTTAGTTTACTGATGTAATCTTCACGGACGAGGGAAGGTAGTTTCAGGTATTATAGCTAAGTATGTTTACATGTTTTTCTTTACAATCAGGGTGAGGATGGGATAAAGATAGGAAAGGAAAGGAAATCTGTCAGTCTCAGCTTGATGATCGTGTTCCAGAATGCAGTACAGGTGTTGCAGATGAGAGGAGAAAACCTCTTCTTCCTCCAGCAAACTAACTTTCAGGTGGTTGTCAATGGAACGTTGAATAGTCTGCCAAGCGCGGAAAAATGCTTCGCCTCATTACCGAGAAAATAGAACGAGAAATTATTTCTTACTCGTTACTCGAATCAACCCTTAATAGTAGGAGCGGAGGAGGACTGCTCGGGAGCTGCCTGCACGTTACAGCATTTAATTAGAGATCCAAGTGCCAACAGTTGGCACGCTTCGCTAAAAAGTAGGTACAACGGTGCGAAATGAGCATTGGCCAGTATGGCAATGGAAAGAACGTGGTGCAAGGTGCAATATTAATAATAATCGCGCGCATCATGCTTGGCTGCAGGTTGTACCTACTCGTCGTTGTTGGTGGCGAAACTGATTAGTTGCTGGTCGATAGTTTTCTAGCAATTAAAATGTAGACAATACAGGTGTATGTATATCATATGCTGTCATGGTTAAGTGCAACATTCTATGCTACCAGTCAGAGGCTACTCCACTTGGTTGGTGTTTCGCAGAATCTGATGCATTTGTATTAATTGCCGTATAACAAGTATAATTATGCCTTGCACTTGTTTGAATGTTTGTAGATATTGATAAGAATAAAAACGTATTGGCATCAGTTCAGAAGTAGAATAAAACTGGCATGTTTTGTTGATATGATCAGTATGATAAGGAATAAACAATTAGTACTGTTTAATATGGCAAACATAAACAGCTCATATTTATAAATTGAATGAATTATTTTTATATTGCTTGCAAGAATAAAACTAAATAATAAAATGACTTGACTTCTTGAAATATTTTGGTACGTTTGAAAATTTTCTTTATTGTTGTGAATAATCTTAATTTTCATCCAATTTGGCATTCAACAAAGACAACGTGAGAAAAGTAGTACCAAACAAAATCAGAGTAGCTAGCACAAGGTAACGTTGGTTTCTGGTGTTTTTAATGCGTAATTCCTTGGTCTTATCAATCCAAATAGTATAAATTTCAATTATCCCTTCAATAATTAATATTATTTTCCAAAATTCCAAAACGACGCCTTCCATCAATCAAAAACGTTTTTTACTGTTTTGAGAAATTTTTATCCCTTCCAGGACTACACAAATAAACAAGGTTTTACGAATTATCATTAATAATCGTTACAAAAAAAATATATAGGTAATAGTTGAAAAGTTCACAAACGGCAGCTATTACATATGTATTTGAATTACCACTTCGCATTTTTGTCAGCACAAATCATAAAATAAATATTTCATGCCAGAAAATTGAACCACTTGGATGCTGCAACAACAATTCATTTTAAAGGTCGGCATGATGGCGGCCACTTTGTGGATCACTGGCACCCTAAAACTTAAATACATTTTTCATACAAAATTATTGAGTGGTTCGACCCAACCCTACATAGTTAAGTTCACAATTACTATTATTTACCGAAATAAGAGTTGGTTCCATGCCTATGAAGCTTAGAAAGAGCGTTAATGTACATTACAAGATGCATAAGAGTTTTTTTCTCTGCACAGGGTTGCAGCCACTCATGTTGATTTCCCTATATTCGCTTTAATTTACAATTGAACACGTGAAAATTATACGCGTCTGATAAATTTCATTCTTTTGCGTGTAACGAACTTGTGGTGCTTGATCCTAAAAAAAATGTCTAAGATTTAATTACTATAACTCTTTTACCTACGGAGCCGGAAGCCACAGCGACGACAAAAAGAGTTTCCCGCTGTTTCGCGCGGAACCCCAACCTCTCCATCCGAGATGTCGCAAAGAAGCTGGGAGTAGCGCCTTCAACCGTGGATAGAGCTAAAAAACGAGCTGGACTGTCGACTTACAAAAAAGTGGTGACTCCAAATCGCGACGATAGACAAAACACGTGGGCCAAAGCACAATCGCGAAAGTTGTACACTACGATGCTGACGAGGTTTGATTGCGTGGTACACGACGTTGAAACCTACGTCAAGGCAGACTTTAAACGGCTTCCTGGACAGGAATTTTATACGGCAACCGGACGAAGAAAGGTGGCAGATATTTTTAAGCACATTAAACTGTCAAAGTTCGCGAAGAAATATCTGGTGTGGCAGGCCATGTGTACCTGTGGCTTGAAGAGCAACGTTTACATTGCGACCGGAACCGTCAACCAGGAAATTTATCTGAGCGAGTGCCTACAAAAACGTCTACTGTCTTTCCTGAAGCGACACAATTGTTCCGTTCTATTTTGGCCGGATTTGGCATCCTGCCATTACGGAAAAAAAAAAAAAACATGGAGTGGTACGCTACCAACAACGTTCAAGTGGTGTCCAAGGACAAGAACCCTCCCAACACGCTAGAGCTCCGCCCAATCGAACAATATTGGGACATCGTCAAGCGTAACCTTAAGAAGACTCAAAAAGCTGTTGTGAGCGAGAAACAGTTCAAGGCAAACTGGCGTTCTGCGGCGAATAAAGTGGACAATGAGACTGTACAACATCTTATGGCAGGTGTTAAAGAAAGATTACACAGATACAGTATTTCTGTATTCTGTATTAACTGAACTTGAAAAAGAAAAAGAATTTGACTTATTAATAAAAACTTTGATCGACTCACACACATTACGGTTTGACCAAATTTTGATCGGTACACCCTTTAGTATAAAATTGCGCTCAAAAGTGGCAACTTTTTTATAATTATCAATCAATAATTTATTATTTGTTATAAAATCCAATGAAATCCTGAATGAATGTGAATCTAATCTTGTTTGTTCAAATCCGCTAGTAAAAAACGAATGAAGTGCTAGTTTGATGAAAAAATCCCTTGTTCACCCCTCCTCAATCACAGTACACAAAGTCATTTGAACAAAAAAGCAAGCGTTTTTTTTTCACTTTAAAAAAAAACACTTAAACGAGCGTATTAGTAGAACGATTGTAATTGGAAAAAAGACACAATTGATGTTACTGACAATCTGAAAACAATCAGCTGCAGCACTGCAGTGGCACTTGAAAGAGACATTAGAAAGAAGGAAGGAAAACCAGCGTTCGAACGCCTGACAAATCGCGTCTCAGCCAGATGGTGAAGCTGGTTGAAGCACGGAATGGCACTAGAACATATTGAGGGGTAGCGAAGAGCAGTCTCCTGGAAAGCGTCTACCAGACCGCGTCCTCCGTTATTTAGCAAATTTAGTGGATCAAAGCTAAGAGCGACATCCTAATGGAGGAGGCGAAATGCAGCGCCAATCTTAGTCACACAGTCGATGTCGGAGTGACGCCAGAATGAAAGAAATTGTTTTTATAATTGTTCTCAGCCATACAACAAAGGTACAATCACACATGAAATTGCTCTAACTTTTTAACCGTTGGGTAGAATTTAATGAAATTTGGGTGGATTTATTTCATAGTGATTATTTACATCCTGCAAGTTTAAAGTCCTGTTCAAACTCGCGGAATAGTCGAAGAACACTCGTGCGTTAAATCTTGCGCTTCATCACGAGAACAAGGATCTCTCATCGTTCCATCCTAAAACGTTGGAATCGCGAATTCCACGGTGTCGCGAGTGATTAAGCGGTTCGAGGAACGGTTGACCACCGATCGGAAGCCCAGAAGTGAAGGAAAAAGTATTCCGTACAACACCAAAAATCACAACCGCGTAGTTGGGGCCTTCAACCGAAATCCGAACGCCTCCGTTCGGGATGTGGCTAGGAAGCTGCACCTAAGCCGAAGTTTTGTCCAGAAGGCCAAAACTAAGGCTGGGCTTCGAACGTTCAAGGTACAAAAGGCCCCTAATCGCGACGAGAAGCAGAACAAGTCCGCCAAAACCCGTGCCAGGAAGTTGTACCTCAACATGCTGACGAAAGTTGAATGCTGCATCATGGACGACGAAACATATGTGAAGGCCGACTTCAAACAGATCCCCGGCAACCTGTTTTTCACGGCCAAGGATAAGTTCAGCGTTCCGGAGCATGTCCGCACTCAGAAGATGTCCAAATTTGCGAAGAAATTCCTGGTTTGGCAAGCCATCTGCACGTGCGGGAAGCGGAGTGCACCTGTCGTGACCCAGGACACGATGAACGGACAGGTGTACATAAAGAGTGCCTCCAGAAGCGGCTGCTTCCTCTCCTGAAGGCCCACAACGTCCCAACAATCTTCTGGCCGGATTTGGCCTCATGCCACTACTCCAAGGACGTGCTGAAGTGGTATGCGGACAATAAGGTCAATTTCGTGCCGAAAATGTTCAACCCTCCCAACACTTCGGAGCTCCGCCCCATCGAGAAGTACTGGGCGATTATGGAGCAGCACCTTCTTAAACGACCTAAGGTAGTGAAGATGGAAGATGAGTTAGTTCCCAACTTTGCATTCCGCCCCTTTAGAAGATGATGACGAAGATCATTAAATAGGCGCATTCTCAGTGCGGCAATCAAATTGATTGTAGTTGGTATTAACTCCAGAATTATGGGATGAGTTCAATGAAAGCGCTTGCCAAACCACCTCCAAAAATCAAGTTGGATTAATTTTGTGGTCAACGGTGCCGCTTGAACAGAACGAGGGGAAACAAATAGCTGTGTCCTTAAAAACGCCTGCCAAATCGCAAATTCTTTTGAAACAGTGAAACTGGTCAAACAGAAAAGATAGAAGTGAAACGAAGAGCTTACTCTTACAGACACAGGAGCCAAAAATAATGTTTTCAAATTTAAGGAATACCAATTTGATTCTCCGTACATTTTTCTACTGCGCCAGATCAGGTTCGTGTGAAAACAGGACTACAAACAGTGAATAGTTCGAATATTGAGCAACAACTAATATTCAACATTGAGTAATAAAAAAAAAAAAATTGAATAACAGTTGTTCGTAAGTCAAGCCTTCGGGTACTGTTCTTTTTTTTGTAGAGGTTTCGAAGTAATATCTTAGTTTCTATTGTAATCGCGGCATCTGTATTCAACAGTGCAATGCTGCTGGCTCGCGAAGTCAGGTAATTTTTAGGAGAAGATAGCAATTGAAAAATGTTTGCAAACAGCTGCAAAAGAAAAAGGCAAATTTGATTTGTTTGCTCCACTTGTGCTTCTATTTCGAATTGTGTTTTGAATAATATGTACTAATTTGAATAGAAATTGATGTCGCTCAAACAAATTAAAGTGATGTGCGTATAGGCGAAACCAACTCACATAAGGTATGCACACAGCCAAAGAAAAACTCGCAGCAAAGAGTGATCCGATCAAAATTTGGTCAAACAGTAATGTGTGTGAGTCGATCAAAGTTTTTATTAATAAGGCAAATTCTTTTTCTTTTTCAAGTTCAGTTAATACAGAATACAGGAGAAATATTCAGCTAAGCTTCCTTTTTACCGAATGCGAATTGCAGGGTCTTTTGTTTAACACCTGCCATAAGATTTTGTACAGTCTCCTTGTCCACTTTATTCGCCGCAGAACGTCAGTTTGCCTTGAACTGTTTCTCGCTCACAACAGCTTTTTGAGTCTTTTGAAGGTTCCGCTTGACGATGGCCCAATATTGTTCGATTGGGTGGAGCTCTGGCGTGTTGGGTTCCGGTCGCAATGTAAACGTTGCTCTTCAAGCCACAGGTACAGATGGCCTGTCACGCCAGATATTTCTTCGCGAACTTTGACAGTTTAATGTTCTTGAAAATATCTGCCACCTTTCCCCGTCCGGTTGCCGTATAATATTCCAGTCCAAGAAGCTGTTTATAGTCTGCCTTGACGTAAGTTTCATCGTCCTGTACCACGCAATCAAACTTCGTGCATCGTCGTGTACAACTTTCGCGATCGTGCTTTGGCCGACGTGTTTTGTTTATCGTCGCGATTTGAAGTCACCACTTTCTTGTAAGTCGACAGTCCACCTCGTTTTTCAGCTCTATCCACGGTTGAAGGCGCCACTCCCAGCTTCCTTGCGACATCTCGGACGGAGAGGTTGGGGTTCCGCTCGAAACAGCGGGCAACTCTTTTTGTCATCGCTGTAGCCTCCGGCTTTCGATTTCCGCCCGATCCAGCTTACCTGGCTGTCGACAATCGTTCACCGAACACTTTTAATACGTTGGTAACAGTTGATTTAGCTACGTTTAACAATTTCGCCAACTTGGCATGAGAGTAGTTTGGATTTTCGCAATGCACGTGTAAAATTTTGATGCGTTGCTACTCTTCCTTCGACGACATTTTGATAACTGATGTGCTAATCTCAAAATCAAAATAGAGGCATGATGCTACACGCACACATCTTCAAAATGAGGGGTGTGCAAAAAATTTTAATGCACGATGAAAGAAAATGCGTCAAGTTTAAGTCGACCGAATTTTGATCGAAACATCCTTTATAACATTATTTTTATTTATTTCTAAATCCGAAAAAAAATCATCGTAACAAAAGGTTAATTTATAACTCATTTACATCAAAATGTTATTATTCGGACTTGTTATATCCTAATACTCCTAATCCTAGGCTCTAACTTTACGTTTGATACCATCCATTAAGTTCTGCACAGTGTCCTCAGTCACCTTTCTGGAAGCTTTTTTTTCACTTCCCAAAATTTCTCTCTTTTTTTGTCTCCCCCTGCTTTTTCGTTGTTGTTTTTTTTTCCGTACACCACCCCCCCGCCCCCCCACCACAAAAAAAAAGGCCCCCACGCCAAGCCAAACCAACCCCAACCCCGGTTCCTTTTAAAAGAAAGAAAAAAAAAAGAAATTTTCGCAGAACACCCTTTCACGAAAACTTATTGGTTAATCGTACCTGTAGTTATGAAGATTGCCAATTGGTTTGTAGAGCAAAATTGCCTACCAAACCTTGTACTTTTTAGAGAACTTCGACTACTTTTTGGCCTTGAAATGATCGTCAACTTTGTCACGTTGTAATGCGGTATAAAACTCAAGACCAGAAAGCTGCTTGAAGTCTTCTTTGACGTTTGTTTCATCATCCATAACCACGCAGGCAAATTTTGTCAGCAATTAGTCGTACAGCTTACGCGCTCTTGTTTTCGAGCTGGTTTCCTTCTTCTTCTTCTTTTATTTTTGCGAGGGACTTTAACCCTTCGGGTCATTCGTCCCTTAAAAGAGCTGGTTTCCTGCTTCTCGTTCGTGTTTGGGGTTTTTCTTACCTTGTACGACCTATATCTTGCCGCTTCACTTTTTGAACGAAAGTTTTGATCTTTTTAGCCATATCTCGGATGGAGAGGTTCGGGTTTTGCTTAATCAGCCGAAGCACTGCATCCCGCTGGGACTTAAAGTTGTCGTTTCGCTTGCCGCCAGATCCTGGTTTCTGATCGAACCGGAAGCGTTTCAAAACGCTACTTACTGTTGAACGAGGGACTTCGAGTGATTTTGCTGTGTCATGCTGCGACATAGACGGATTTTTCACACTTTTGTTTTGCGTCATTTTCAATACAATGCTTTTGTGACAGCAAACCGTATGTCAAAACGTTCACAACCACAATGACACTGTGTTAGCCGTATTGGTGACATCTTTATATTGACATATAAAAAAGATGTGGCTAATAAACCATGGAAAGCACAGAGTTGCTGTGCACATACCTTAGAATTCAGCTTACTCTAAATTGTTGTTGAAATTCGCTGAACAACATCTTGAAAACGTAGAAAACGTAATTAAAAGATATTAAAGAACTGAAAACCACTGTTTCCGACCAAAATCAGTTTTCAACCCAAAAGTACTGGCATAAATAACATAAAAATGCTATGGGAAACCGAGGATAAACCCAGTTGAAACAATTTTCCAACATTCATTTCGTTAGAGCATTTCATCAAACGCAGGTTGACATCGAGATGAGAAATAAATTACAAAGGTACATCCTTGTAAACATTGAACATACACAGTTGAATGGCGACAAATGGTTACGAGTCATGCAATGGATAGCGTTGCATAATTAAAAGAAAATATGAACGGTTCGTTTACATTATTGATTACACATTGTTTATTGCACATTTGAAGTGGTTGAAACGGTGGTTGGTTCGCGTTTATGATTTTTGATTGGCAATTAATGGTTTCGTTTGATAGGTATGTTTTGAGGTTTTTTTTTTAATATTGTAAAAATTGAAGCTATATTTTCGTTAAAAATTTCTTTCATCAACTTTTGTTACTCACAGGATGTGAGTTGCCAACTGCAATTCAATGATTAGTAGGAATTTAAGTGAACATTAAGCAATTATAATTTTATTTCAAGAAATTGCGAACTCGGTACTATATCAATAGCAATCCTGTTAAAACGATTTGACGTGGTTTATTCTTAAGTATATGCCAGAAGACATACATCGCATTATGGGTGAAATTTCCCACGAAAGGGTAAAAGTTTCCGATCTCTAGAATGAAAAAGGCTGTCGAAATGGACATTTTGATTTACATTTACCGCTCACCGCATCTACCAGAGCAACGCTCCAAGAAGGATAACACACCCTGATTATGATTAATGGATCATTCATGTCTGAAGACCATCCAGACAGGTCGTCTGCTTTCTGCAAACTATACACGAGAAAAAGGTATGTGTAGCAGCTGCTGATCCGTTCACTATAACCACTTCATTAGGTTGGCAGACACCAATGCGGACGCTTGGAAGCATCTTGAACGGACACGGACGACGGTGTAGTTTCCACCAGAGATTTCAACAGATGAAATTATTTTGCAATAATTACCCACACCAAAGGCTCCAGAGGGTCGTCGGTAAGGGTAAACCAACTACCAATGTAATTATATCTGTGCTGGTGATGCGGTCGTTTTGCTGCTAGCAGCCACATGGCGTGGCTTGCACGTTAAGCGGCCACTGAGCTAGTTCTGCACGCAGTAACAATATTCTTGGTTTAAGAGCAGACTGGTTCAAAACATAATATTCTGATACTGTCGGATAGTACCATGAACCAGTCTACTCCTCACACAAAATACTTATGAGCGACGGAGAAGAGTTGCACTGTCACGGTCATAACCTTTCCTACCGTGCAAAACATATGCTCTGACCTGCATTATCAACATGGTTCCGTCGACTTCCAGAGCCACGGGTTGCTCCCCGATCCACTTAATGTTTTGACGACGACGACGCCGAGCAGTGGACGAGGTCATTACAGAAACAGCAACTATGGAAGTTGTTAATTACCTATGTTGATGCTACCTCATGTTATGGGGTAGGGCATGCACGAAAGTATGCTGTTTGTACGTTTTTCGCAGACGATACAATCGGGATGGGTCTCGTGTCGCGGACACGGTCAATGTACTACGAGTGGACCGTGCGTCGAGTGTTCTCGTAGTACGACCATCACACGCGTACGCGGAACTTGTTGCATTTTGTGACCACTTGAGCAGTTCAGTCGCGGTTAACAGATACACTAGCATGGTGCCACAGCAAGTTAGCAGCCAGCGTGCACTAATTGGGAGCAATTTCAAGCCAAAAGATGCTTTTTAGTCCCACTAGCATCAAGCAATTTCAACAGCAAGGTGGCAGCAAATGTCGTGCTCGAATGAGGTGCTATATGACTTGAGCGGAAAATTGCAGTTATGAATAGTTGACGGTTAATTAGAATATGATTTGGAAACTTTTCTCGTGGGACAGCGCGGTGTCCGAGGATGGTGGTTGTTAATTTGGTTGCTGAAAAATGAAAGTGCTTTTGGGTGCTTTCACGATACTACGATTGGCTGCAAAGTTTCACCAGCGATTAAAAGTTCTGCACTTTTCAATGTTTGGAAGGATATCGAAGTAACTTTTCTTAATTTCTTTTTAACCGTTTTGAATTAAAAGAGACTCGTCCGTAATGAGGTTTGTTTGTCTGTTTTATCTTAATTTAGGAGCCTTTCAGGCACAGCAGGTTCGGTTCTAAAGTAATGAGATTTAAACTTTTTGGACTGGAACCAATTAAGAGTAGTTCGTAAAAAATTATGATTTTTTTAAAACAATTTTTGGTCCAAATTTTCAAATGCAGGTAGGGGATTCATGGCAAACAATGTGCAACCGCCTTCAGTATATTTTCCTACTAATACTTCAGTCAATGATATAACCTGGAATTTTTTACTGACTGATTCTTGAAAAACATTTTCTCTATTTCTTAGGTTGGTTTTATTCATCCGTGCATGCTTTCGCTATACGACGGCGAGAGAATACTGATTAGAGGGTAGATTTTGCTTAGACTTCCGAGAATGCAAAAATTCTTCCAGATTATCTTCAAAAAACCAGCCATCTTAAGTAAGTAAGTATAATTACTTTATTTGAAAACTGTACAGTAAAAGGCAAAACTGGCAAAACTAAACTCTAATAAATATTGGAATTGACGATTCCTTAAGTCAATAGAGTCGCACAAATGTTTGGATCAATATTTTAAAAGGCGAAAAGAAGATAAATTTCATCGAGTAGTGAAAATTGGTGAGTCCATTCCAAATATGGAAAAATGTTCTGGCTTAAAATGTCGATCCACATCAAATTTGTTTTCATTGGCAATCAAGGATGTTTGCTCTCTGCTGGACTATAATTGAACAGAATATGAGAAAAACGCGCATAAATTTCAGCTTCCACCGCTACTCGAACTGTTAGCATCGGGAATAAGTGAAAACACGAAAGTTCAGAGTGCATGTAGCAAGCGTTAGAGAAGCTTTTTTCTTGGTTAAGTGGAAAAAGATCTCCCACTTTTTTCTATATATTAGTAAGGGACTATTCATAAACCACGTTTTTGGGCGGAGGGGGGGTTGTTTGACCAAAGTGTACGCTCCAAAAAAAAAAAAAAGAAAAAAAAAAGGGGGGGGGGGGGGGGCGGGTTTTCAAAAATAAGTCTACGTGGTTTACTGAACCTTTCCTCTTGTTGACTGCAGAATTAGAAAATGACTGGACAACGCAAACCAGTGACACTTCGGGCTGCAGGTATAAAATAAACCGCGTCGGTTGGGGTTCGAGTAACCGTAGGAAAGATCGGGTAACCAACTTCGGTGGACACTTGATGTTGAAAGGGAAGGGGAGGGGCAATCCGAGCGCCTGTACCCCATGTTAGGGGCGGCTCAAAACAACATTTGTTTTTCCAGGTTAGGGCGGCTGCATCCAAGTGTCTTTCATTATCCAGTGAGACCGGGGGTCTTGATGCAGGCCCAGCAGGCCGGCATAGAACAAAACATACACAATTATCCAATAAAAAAGTCGGATCGGATCAATTGCCAGAGACCAAAGCAACGATTGGAAATTCTGAACACCCAAAAATTTATAACAAAACACCTTCCAAATTAAAAAACCCAAATCACACTACCCGGAAAATAAAATTGGTGCGTACGTTTAGTGGTCACATCATGTCACTATGGGGATTTAGGTGGCCAATAAAAAGAAGACAGACTTTCTCCGATTCTTGATTTGTGTTTGTCTATCGGTAGTTGACTATTCAATGGAGAAAACCACAAAAAATGTAATCTCCAAACCCTATACTTACCGAGGTGCAGGTAATAGAGTCACAGTTACCAATTTTTGTTAAAATCAATAATAAATTCAAAACCACTTTTCCCAAAATTGAGAATTGCGAGCATCTTTTTTGTTGTTAGAAGTGGTTTCTGAAAGCTTATAGTATGAGCTTCAAAATGATGTGTAGTGTTGTTATACTTAATCATTAGAAGTATAAAATATTGACGAATAAAAAAAATATGTACATTTTGGCTAAAATGTTGTATACAAAAAAAGTTATCAAAGTTCACACTCGGGACCACATTCACGGTTATTCGTAGCATGCTAAGAAAGTGTTTCAATAAAATTTGGCTGCATCTAGCTGCAGCACAGGATTTTTTTTATAATTGAGTATTAAAAAACATGAAAAAATAAGTTCTATAAACCATGTACGGACCGAGATACAGGCAATAGAGTCGACAGTAACGGACACAGTTTTGTGATTTGTACCTGTAAGTCATAGGAATATTGCGCCATATTTTAATAACACGTGGCTTCCAATTACATGCACTTTGCCATCGTGTTATTGACATCACTTTATGCTACGTATGATTTAAAAAGGCTATCTTGAGCTTCTTGAACTCTAAAGACCATCATTTGACCTGTAGAACACCATAATCCTAGGCCCAGGATAGTTTGGAAAGCACTAAATATCTCATTGAAGCCATTCGATGAGGTGCATATTGTCAGAAGGCTCCCTTGAACTTCACGAGCTCATAAAAACTTTTAGAACATTATTCAAGACTTGTTTGATTCTGTAGATCATCAAGATCTGAACTCCATAATACTTTGGACCCGTCGAACGATTCAATGCAGTGCATGATGCCAAAAGACTCCCATAAACTTCATGAACTCATGAAAACTTTACGGATATTGCTCGTGACTCAATCGAGGAAGTATATCTTCAAGGTTTTATTCTTACCAAAATAGATCAGTGTAACGGTCGCAGTGGCTCGAATCCCAACGGAAAAAAGGTCTTATCTTTAGAATACTTTGAAAAGCATTTAATATCTTATTGAAAAGATTAGAATAAGTGCATGTTGCCAAGAGGCTCTCTTGAATTTCACAAACTCAAAAAAACTTTTGGGACATTGTTCGAGACTTCATTGAGCCGGTAGTTCTTTAAAAACTGAACTCCACAATACTTTGGAGAGCCTTAAATGTCCTATTAAATCAATTCAATGATTTGCATGTTGTCAGGAGGCTCTCGTGAGCTTCCTGAACTCATATAAATAAAAATATTGCTCGAGACATAATTGAGCCTTCAAGTCTTTAATATATTATCTTTAGAATACTTTGGAGAGAATTAAATATCTTATATAAATGATTCGATGATGGACATGCTGTCAGAAGGCTGTCTTGAAATTCACGTACTCATAAAAAACTTTCAAGACATTATTAATTACTTCATTGAGCTTGTAGATCGACAAGATTGTAACTCCAGAATACTTTGGAGATCTACAAATATCCTAGCGATGTCATTTCACGATATGTAGGCTGTCGAAAGCCAATCTTAAATTTCTTGAATATGTACATATGTTCAGGACATTGTTGAAGCTTTATTGAGCCATCAGAAATCCAAGATCTTAGCTCCGGGATAGTTTGGAGGGCATTAAATATCTGATCGTAACCATTCTTAGACGCACAAGTCATCATATAGCCATATAGGGCACTGCATACGTTGAGTACATGCGTATTAAACCACATTGAGTCAATAGACGATTCAGACTTCAGGGCATTTTGGAGAACTAAGAAGACATCAGGATTTCAAAAAGTCGCTTAATCATCAATTTAGACACAGACTAATACAATCCAAGCCAATCCAATCCAATAATGCAGAATAATCCAGAAAATATTTTTGACCGCTTCTTTGTATGAAAAAAAAAAATCCATACTGCATCTACCAGAGCTGCTACGAGCACCTGGAACGTTAATACAATCGCTGCCCTAACCACGACATCAATGTCGTAATCGAGAATTAAACTTACAGGTTGGCCATGAGGAGGAATACAGATCGATAATTGGAAAGTTCAGTACACATAAACGAACGAAGGAGAATGCCTTAGACTTATAGATTTCGCAAGCTTCAAGATCATGGCCATGCGTAGCTCGCACTTCCAGCACAGCCTCCGAAATCGGTTCAACTGGAGATCACCACCACAAATTGAATCGCAAATCGATTACGACCACAAATATTCAACAACTGAAACAACCAGAAGTCGCCACAAAATACGCTCAAAACCAGGAAACTGTGTTGCCGGAAGAGGAAGTTGGCGACGTTATGCCTCTTTAGAACAGTTCGAGCCATGCAAAAACAGCCGTTACAAAGTGCAGCTGAAGGTGTTCTAGGATACGTGGAAAGCATAAGACGAAAAGACTTGTTCGACGGTGATTATCAAGAGATATTGAACTTCTTGTTCGATATTTCTTGTGAAGAACGCAGTCAGAGAATAAATGCTGCAATTCAGTATCCGACAAGAGGTGCATTACGGGCAAAGCAGTGCCACCTGGTAGAAGCAGAGGGGAGAGAGAGAGAGAGAGAGAGAGAGAGGGGAGATGGAGCTGGTGTTCCACTTTCAATAAAAACGCAAGTTCTACAAAAAGCTAAAGGCTTCACACAAAGGTTTTGTGCCACGTGCTGAGATATGTAGAAGCGGCGATGGTAGCCTATGTACGGATGACTGTGAGGTGATCGAAAGATAGAGGCAGCCCTTCGATGAACATCTGAATGGCGCAGATGAACAAACATATGCCGCAAAACAGGACATCCCAGTTGCAGCAGTCGAGGAGCAAGTACTAGCTCCAGCTATGAATCACGTTAAGGAGGCCATCAAACAGCTGAAGAACAACAAAGCAGCTAGTGAAGATGGTCTCGCGCCGGAAATCATCAAGTTTTTACTTGGAAACCTGATAAGATAGTGATTGTCAAGATTTGGTATAACGAATAACTCCCAAAGGAGTGGAATGATGGAGTGATTTGTCCAATCTTTAAGACAAATTGGACTGTGAGAACTACAGAGCGATCACGATCACTAATGCCGCTTACAGAATCTTTTCTCAAATACTCAAATAGACTGTTTCGTCAACTATCGCCGTTAGCAAACAGATTTGTCGGTAACTACCAGGTCGGATTCACGGACGGCCTATTAACAACCGATCAAATCTTTACGTTGCGCCAAATTCTCCGGAATAGTCGTGAGTATCCGGTTCCAACCCATCATCTATTCATTGACTTCAAAGCCGCATATGATACGATAGATCGAGCGGAGCTATGGCAAATCATGCACGAAAACGGCTTCCCAGTGAAGCTGCTAAAACTGATCCAGGCTACGATGAATGGAGCGAAGTGTAGTAGTCGAATATCAGGCATACTGTCAGAATCATTCGAATGCAGGAGGGGACTAAGACAAGACGATGATCTTTTCTGTTTGTTGTTCAACATTGCGTTGGAACGGGACACGATTTTCAATAAATCCGGTCAGCTCGTATGCTTCGCGGATGATATGGATATTATCGGTAGAACATTTGCGACAGTGGCGGACCAATACACTCGACTGAAACGCGAAGCAGCACAAATTGGTCTACAGGTGAATGCGTCCAAAACGAAGTACATGCTAGCAGGTTGCAGGCTCGGTAGCAGCGTCACGATCGACGGCGATGAATTCGAGGTTGTCGAGGAAATCCGACTGGAACAAGACGCAGAAGCGCTCAATGCTCGAGGGGGACAGGACAAATTGAGCAGGAACTTGCAAGCATGGATGGTCCAGCAGACTGGAAATTAGCAGCCATGGACCAAGTAAAGTGGAGGAGACTAGTGGAGCAAGTTATGTACGCCCAGTTCGACAATAAATATACTGCCCATAAAAGCCTAACTGTCCCATATGGATTTTTATCGAAAAAAGAGTTATCCGTTGGAATCTATGGTCTATCACCGATGTTTTGCAGTGGGCACGTCCCATATTTTGTTCAGAAGAATATCGTTTAAATACCAAAACTAGGTTGTCCCGTCCATAACAGCCTACACAGAAATCAATTTTCAACAGCGTTTTTCTCGACTCGCTGTTTTTTTTTCATATGGAACAGATATGCTTTTATGGGCAATATACGTCATGCATAATGATCATAGCCTACCTTTAGGCGAAGTATAATATTGTTCAAGATGGCGTTTCTCATTTTATGAAGGAATCTACGAGTTTTCTGAAACAACTGAGCACCTGTTCAATGAACTTCAGAAATCTCTACCAAATCAACAAATCCGAGAGTACCAATTGAATCCAATTACCCAAGCAAATAGCATTAAATTTTTAATGGCCCCTCTCGCTTTATGATGTTCCCGGCCTTTTCCACGTGTTATCTAGGCAGAAATTAAAGTGTACCACGCGTCACAAATGGATTGTGTCGTATAAATTGTGAATATTTTTTCCCCGGGCTTCATTTGGACCAAAACGGAACCTTACGGGACACAACACCCGACCGGGTGGATTGGAATTTCATTATAAATTCATGCGAAAGGTGTGCGGCCGGGTCGTGCTCCTCGTTGGGCAACATAGAGACATGTCATTTGTCGAGTAATGCTTTACTGAGCTGAGAGATAGGGAGCGGGGGCTGGCTAAGGATTGGAGAATCGCTTTTTCTGTACACTCAAACTTGAATAAATGTATATTACACTGAACTCTATACCGTGACAGATACGTTGGGAAAGATGGGGGGCTGAGAGCGGAGGGATCAAGAATGGTATTGCACTGTTCAATTATGCATAAATGAAAACATCACAAAAATGTAAATGTGCATATAACATGACAGACGGGTTAGGAGGATCACTGGGTTGATTTGACGAGGCGAAGGAAAGGAGTGGGTGGTGGGAGTCTTATTAAAGTGTGTAAGTAAACTAAACTCGCTTGAAAATGGATTTTGTCGAGTTACACGCTCAGGGACACAAGCTGGTTGTGTGTCACAAATACGATTATTTTATTTAGGTTCGAGGAACATTGGCAGGAAATGGAACGTTTAAATTGTACTGAGGCACCCCTCTGACCGTACGTATGCAACCTGAGTGTTGCGAACATGCGGAGGTAGCAAAAAGGAAGGTGACTGAAATTGCTTAATTGGTATAAATGGATAAACGTCGGTGGTGCTAAAGTGTAAAACTAGACCCGACGGGGATTTAGGGAATTTGGAGAATGAGTGGTGTCGAACGACATAGTGCATTGTGTATCTGTCTGCCTTACCTGGTAGGGTTGATTCTCGGCACCTTGCTGGGAGGGTGTTAGTGGCCTGCGGGGCTGTGACTGCTGCTGAGGGATCAAATTGGCAGGATATACTCCCCAGGGCGCTGCGGCCACTCCGTAGTACTGTGGTACACCGGCCGTGATAAGCGCCCCCATGTACTGCGACGGGTCCTGGCCCGGATTGATGACGTACGGCGCTGCCTGTTGCGCTGCATAGGCTGCATTGTGTTGCGCTAGAAACTGTTGCTGCTGGGCCGATAGCGGGAGAGCTGACTGGGGCAGTGGCTGTCCGTTTGGTGCACCAGGGACCGCTGAGTTGGCAGCCGTTAGACCGGGATTCGATCTGAATAGTTGCTGTAAAGAAAAACAAAATCAATGTTTAATTAAAAGCGCTCCATGACTTTGTGGGGAACATTGAACGACCTAGGATTTGATTAGGCTGCCATTCTAGATCATTGAACTTAATCTCGGTTGGCCGGTAGATCAAACAATGCTGAAAATGTACATTCTAGGAAAACAAATCATCCCTTCTGTTCGTGAAAGCAATCAATTAAAGGATGGAGAATCTCTGCTACTGCTGGTTTATTATTTGAGTAATAAGCTAGAAAGCCGATCGTTTTATTCGGCAGTCACCAGCTGAGTTTTTATATCAAATTGCTTAAATTATACACTACCCTGACGCTATGGCTGTTGCCTTTTGCAGTTTTTCTTCTGTGTGCAGCAAGTGGGTGTGATGCATTTCCACTATGGATTGACTCAAAACTTTCCCCCTCAATACTGCTGCAAAACTTTCTATCGCAGAAATTGCATACAGCATTGAGATCCATCCGGTGAAAACCGGGGAATGTGGTGTTGATTGAAAACATTTCAATTTGCCTGCCGAGCTTGCCGACGACGAGCGGTCCTGTGAGAAACCACAGGCAATCGTTTGCGAAGTTGCTGGGATATCTGTTTTGGGATTGTAAATTTCAACCTAGTGGAATAGGTTTGATTGAGTGAATTTATTATCTACGTACAAAGTAGGACAAATTAATATCGAATTTCAAGAACAAACACTGACGATAGACAGGGTTTGTTCCGGATGCCGGTTCCAAGGCAAGTCGGTAACCACAAATTGGAAATGTTCGGATAAATTGCATATTGAACTTGCGGGATGCAATTTCATGTTAATAAATATTTTCTGCATGTGTTGTAGGAAGTGTAGTATGGAAACTAACTGTTTTGCTTAACCGCAGATCTCCAATACACATAGAATCGAATCCAGATTCCATCTAGTAAAACAAGCTCCTAAATGTCGATTCCGAATGCAATATAAAAGAGCATAAATTACTAATTTCTCCTCTTGGATTACTGCTTGAAACTTAAACAAAAAACTCATGAATATCTGCCAGATTATTCCAAGCAGCTTCAACAAGAAGGGAATTGATTATAGCGCACATCCATCGCCGTGGAAAAATCACCAGTCGATGCCATACATATAGCCATAGTAGCTCACAGAGTGTTCCGGAACATCAGGCAAGACATTTCCCGCTGGGATTATATTTGTAGTCAATGAATCGCATCATATCACAGATGACCTAGTTAGCTGTCTCCACGGTGTCCTTCATTGCACGTTTCGTTAGGGTGACCAGAAAAAATGTTTTGAAAATGTTGTGCGTGGTTTGAATTCCACTTACACTGAGGTTTTGTTTCGTGGCATAAATAGAGACTCCCGAACACTATTCTTAATGGGTCTGTTCCATAACATAAAAATTAGCCATAAAAAGGGCAACATAATAATTTCAATGAACTTTTTTGGATCGATGCATTTGTGTGGTTCTTTAATATTATTATAATTTAAAAAAAAGTAAGGACGCTGTTGGAGCTACGCACAAATGTATGAGGTTTATTTTAACGAAATAATTTTTTTTGAAGTATTAATTATGACAACCGATTTAAACGAACAATAAGCATGCTGTTGAAGACAATCAAAAGTATGTTAATTTTTTAAATGGATTAACGGGAACGCGCAGGGTAAAGGCATAACCTTCACGATTATATATACTCACATAAATATATGAATAATGTACTCTATTGATGCCACATGTGATAAGGAGGACCAAAAGTTAATTTAAGTTTGTTTTAAATTTAATTTTGTTTAGAACAAAGAAGACGTTTGCAAACGTCACTGTAAATTCTGTTCACTTTTCCTCATAGTTAAATAGATATTTTGATAACTTCACTAAATATTATTTGATCTACTAGCCCCACATACCGAAATAAAAATTATGCCTTTGTTAATATTTAGATTCAACTCAAATAGTTCTGTTTACCACGAACGTCGCCAACCCCTCTGAGAAAGAAAAATTCAAATATGACTTTCTTGTAAGATGCTGGATATTTGGAAAATCATTGCAATTCTTACAACATTCAGGGCACGCATACATTACAGTACATTGAACTTGCAAATATTATTTAGTAATAGCTTGATTTTGAAATTGCGCAACATTTGTAAATTAAACATAACTAAGTATAATTGTTATGCTTCAACACTTTTGGAAATCGACATTATACTTTCTTTTATATAGCTTATCTGAGTGGTGATTGTCCCTTTTTATCATTTTATTTTTGCAGACCTAGGCGAATTTTTTTGAATAATCCATACCAAGACACATAACGAGCGGGATTAAAATGATGATTTTGTTCGAAGATTGGAGGAATGGAGCGAATGGGATGGACAAGAAACCATAGCGACTACGGCGACAATTTTCGATAATATAATTGACCTCTATTACGAGTGATGAACTCTAATCGTTTTCAACAGAGAATAAGCAGCATTCATAGAGAGCAAATAATTACAAAAAAGCAAAAATTATTATAATTTTCAGCAAATTTCATAGCTTCAAGGTACGAAATCAACGTTATAACTAAATATTAAATACAAGTCATACATAGGGGAACGGGAGGGACCATCAGGGCACCCAAGTGAAACGAGCGTTGGGCTGCTTCCTCTCTATCTTTAACATTTCGTAGAATGAGGGCGTGCTCTTCGACCTTATCCTTCGGTTTATTCTGTCAAATTCGGGCTAAATATTTTGGCCCCTGTTTTGGCTCGATTTGGCATCTTGCCACTACTCAACAGTGACGAAGAAATGGTACGAGGAAAGTAAAGGCATTGTGGTACCTCGTGAAATTAATCCTCCAAACTTTCTTAACTGTCCAAACTGTCGGCTCCGACCGATCGAGAAATTTTGGGCAATAATGAAGACTGATGGTCGGAAAATGGGAGGAGAGTCAAAATCGGTTCAAAACTTCAAGCAGAAGTGGACAAAAGCTCACAAAATCAGAGGAGAGAAGCTGGTCCAAACCTTGATGGCAGGAGTCAAGTCAAAGGTCCGAAAGTTTGGGCGTGCGGGTGACATTTAAATCTATTATTGCAAAAGAGTAAAGGAACATACTTGATGAAAATAAATGTTGATACAAAGATTTTTTTGAATTTCTGTTAAACCTATGACGTTCGTGTGATGATACAAAATTTATTTTCGGACACGCTTTAGGTTCACGGAAAAAGTCTGCTGTAGATATTTATAGAAAAAAACTTTCTTTTTTTTCTATTTTCCAACGTTTCGGCGTATTGAATTTCGCCTTCTTCTAGGGATTTTGAATAAGTAAATCTATAATCCCTAGAAGAAGGTGAAATACAATACGCCGGAATGTCGGAGTAGAAAAAATATCTTTTTCCATTATTTAAAAGACTGAAAGACATATAAATAATCTCAGGATTACCAAGTTACAGTCAATAATCAGTTACAATATCTTTTTTTATTAAACCAAACTCGCTTTGGGATTTTTTTTTCTACTCTAACACAATGAAAAATATATAAACTCATACAACACATTCATAATGTATTGTATTGTATTGTATTGTATTGTATTGTATTGTAATGAAACATCATAAAAATCGAAGTAGGCAATGCATACTGATGGACGTGTTTTTCATTTCGCTGTCATTGTGTCTTTTAATTTCGTTATTGTTTAGCAAAGTTTATAAGTTTATAAGACCTATCTGATAATAAATGCATTACAAAAATCCAATTTTCATATTTTCAAATACGTGCCCCAAATCTGGAAGTGTCTTACCGTACACTTATCCATATGATTTCGGTAATGTTTATATGCGGGCCTTATTGTATGTGAAATTTACCTCGGAATGAAATAGATTGCTGGTTCTGCAATAAAACTATCACTTTCTTTTTAGCTCTCGGATTGAAGCTGCTTTTATTGGTCACTTAAAGGATTGTTGCAAACTGATTTTTTCCATACTACCATTGCCGGCCAATGGTTTTAGATTCGACGCACGCACACTCAACAATAAAATGTCAGATCGGAAATGAAATAGCCAAAAATTAATTACAACACCACATACTACCAAAATGATATTTCAGGTTCTTTCTAAAAAAACATTTCAAAAGAAACAATAATGAAAGCTTGTCACGTAAGTAGAGGGTTCAATGATAGCAACATGGTGAAATTTAAAATGTTGAAACTAATTGTCAAACCTATTCATAATAGTGATATGCAAAATCCACCAGTATCACAACCATCGTGAATGCCTTTACATAAACGTACTACGACATGGCCGTTAGAATAAACTGTGTTACAGATGTGATACTATCACTGCGAGCTAGAATTTTTGTTCTCTCATGCAATAGTTTATCAGAGAGGGTAGCTCTCCATCGCCTTTTCATGCTGCAACATGCTGTACGCGACATGAATCAGCGATGACGATAAAGCCACTGTCTCCAACACTCTATTATAAAGCATGAGATTATGCCGACCCGTCAATGGCAATGTACAAAAACTAGCCAAGGAGAGGGTTACTACACATCATATTTCATTACATATTTAGTGTAACAATAGGTGACGAACTTGCCCAGGAGGCTAAAAGTCACCCCAATTAAGAATTGAAAATAAAAGAGTGTAACAATAGTGCAATTTTAGCTGCTCCACTGGTAATCGTCCAGAAAGAACTGAAATTTGAAGCATTTTTTTTATTTGGATGCAACCTAAACTAGGTATCCGATAGAAGGAAATATGAATTTGTCACAGGTGCTTAAATCATTTGGAGCCAAAAGTAAGTATTTTCAAGATAAAAAAAAATCTCAAGAAGTATTGAGTTTAACAACCCAGGTCACTCGTATATTATATATTATATATATTTCGGTTATAATCGATAGCCGAAATTATATGCAGCTAAGAAATTAAACATGTTAAGTACAGTAAGTGCCAATTTGAGCAGTTCCACTCATCCGGAAAAAGCTGAAATTGGAATTATGGAGAGTGTGAGCTGTTTAGTGGAATACCTGTAACTAGAAAATAAGAAGAATGATTAGTAATTTCCATTTAACTCTAACTATCTTTATTGCTTATCTTGACAGATACGCTTATTTCGTCTGCAATGTGTAGACTTCTTCAGTGTCGTGTGCTAATACTCGACTATTAGTATTAGTACACGACACTGACGAAGTCTGCACATTGTAAACGAAATACGCGTACTGTCAAGATAAGCAATAAAGGTAGTTGGAATTAAATGGCAATTACTAATCATTCTTCTTATTTTCTAGTTGAAATTGGAAGCAAACCTTTAACCTTTAACCTTTAAACTATGTATTGATAGATGAAATCATGCATTTTTCACAGGTGCTTGAATCATATGGACACGACCTTCATTTTTTTTTTCAAAATCTTGAAAAATCGTATCTTTTGTGCTATTGATTCTAACAATCCTTTTGATCCTTTTAAAAATAACCCTTAGGTGCACACACGTCCCCAGTAGACTGCGTAGATTCCTAATCTTATTTTACTGTTCATATATTACTCAAATATAGCTGACTTTAACCGAGTATGGGATGAAGTGCACATCATTTCAAACAAAAATCTAATAATATTAGGGCTTCACATGTGAAGATTACAACGTATGTTTTGGAGCTTCGTTTGATCTAAAACTGAATCTTTGTTTCATATAAATCTAATCTAAAAATCGCGAAGTGAAACAACCTACCCTAGAAATATTATGGGGAAGAGACTCGATCCCATTTCACCTTAACTTACGTAAGAACACGCCTTGTTTTTCAAAAAAAAAAATCAAACACCGCCAAAAACGCGAAATCTAGTCCTATGACCCGGACACTCATAGCCAGAACATAATAGCAACCCTATCCGACTGCCGGTCGACCGCCACTAGAACATACCTCCCAGGCAGCCGGAAAAGTCAAATTCAATTTAGCGTGAAATAAAGCGGCACTAATGACGTTATCCTTTCCGAATCATTCGAGCAGCCATCACCAGCACCATCTATGATCGAACACAATTGCGCCATCTGTATGCCCTCCAGAGAAAATGACACAAGATGACACAAATCTGGCCAAAGGATTTCTTCGTTTTCGCAAAGCCTTTCAACAAACAAAACGAATCTAGCTGCAGCAGCCATTGCACTCAGTTGGAAAGAGATGCAGCCATTGCGTGTACCATAGCTATACCATCGTCTTCGTGTGGTTCTCAAGCCTTCCACTTGTTTCCGGTCTCTTGAGCATGCACGCGATGACGCGATTGCAGACACAATGAGTAGCAGTGTGGCGCGAGGTGCCACTGATGGCAGGCAGCATTCATGCTTTACCCGACGTGATACGTCGGGAGCGGACGAGTGGCTAACTGAAGAAAAGAGCGACAAAATCCTATCAGCGTCACGTAGAACAAAACGATAATGTGATTTGATTCTTGCTGGGGTCCCTTTGCGACCTAAGTGTGAGTGTGTGTGTGGAGGGGGTGGATGAATGGATGGTGAAGATACAACATAGAAAGATTCTTATCAGCCTTGCGGCGTTTCTGAAGGCAACGAAAAACGTGCTATTGATTTCATGTTTTGTCTACAAAGTTGTACTTTTGTGCGACTGGAAAGAAATCAACAACAGCACTTGGCAGGGGGAGTCTATAGCCGGAAGTATACAGGACAGAGTAGTGCTCAGGCATAATCTATCAACCGTTCGTTCTGTAGCGACATTCTTGGAAGGATATATTTTGGCAAGCTTTTGATGTCAACTGCCACGAGAGTGATTGAACTGCACGGTGATAGTGGCAGGCCTCCGTAAATAGATTCCCAGTCCAGTGGAGAAGTTTTCTCGACAACAGTCAGATTCATAAATTGATGCAAGTAACGAAAGCTCTAAATGTTTAATTCAGAGAATAATTTTCAGACAGTCGGGATTTTATTTTGCTCCAGCATTCTTTAAATATGTTATACTATCTACATTTCATAGCTGTTAAACTCGAACCGAATGACAGAAAGTAAAAAGTGATAATTAAATAATTAAATTTCCAACATTTAAATTTCGCTTAGTACCGCATAAAGGCTTTTCTCCTCCATGATGTTATATTTGTGCACACGCCAGCCAGAAAAATCGTAAAATAACTTTTAATTGCCCTAATTATAGTAATTTTCAGCATAATACACCATCCACATTTCCTTTCTACAGACTTCTCTTCCCTCTTGCCATCTCAA
The DNA here is from genome assembly GCA_024533555.2 of Aedes koreicus. Lineage (NCBI taxonomy): Eukaryota > Metazoa > Arthropoda > Insecta > Diptera > Culicidae > Aedes > Aedes koreicus. Next base: position 103,610 of record JAHHFK020005809.1, on the reverse strand, counting down.
TCATCCAATAACGGCCATTAATAATTCAATTCTACATTTCGATTCGTCCTAAATTCAATCAAGTTTTATAGCAACAGTTGTCCCCGCCATCCAAAGTCATATATTAAATTTCATCTACTTTTCCACTTGAACGGAAAATCGCCTTACCCTCCCGGTCCTGAGCTAGTGGTCATTATATTTTGATTGTGAGATGCGCACATCTGTGAGGGCCAGGTCCGGATGTCGCAGAGCTCAGAGCTAGCAGTAGATACGCGTCATACAGTGGCATAGGCCGGAATTTTAATTATCATCAAACGATGAAACCATAACACCAGCAGCGGATCGAAAAGATTTCCGCCGTGTGCAATATGAATTCCGATCCAAATATTTTCCGTTCTTTCGGTAGTAGCTGCAATTTCAGCACAAGTGCACCGTGTTAAAACCACCTTCGTCGGCAGCGGTCCTATACGATGTCGTCATTCAAGATACCGAGATTATGCCAGCTGCAGAATATGCATTTGTCGACCGATAAAAATTTAAATTTGATTACCAAGAGCTCTTTTACGACTGACGCAGATTTCCACGCGACCGTAAAGGACATTGTAGCAGCCTGCAGTATCCGGACGTTTTAATTCAACTCTAACCCATATCAGGCGACGCAGTTGCGAGTAATAGAAACGGACACCCAACGCAACGAGGGTTTGGCATAAGCTTATTTACGATCCTTTTCTGCAAGGCAGTAGTATAGGTGAGCGAGGAGGGTTTGCCTGAATAAAATTGCTGCTAGCGAATAGACTGTTGTAGTAGCTTGAGTAAAGCTAAGTAATGACGGGGGTGGGGGGCGGTGCTAATGTGAAGCCACGAAAGTCGGTCACCGACGAAGAGATTTGTGGCTAGCTCGGTAGCGGTCTGCTCCGGAAAAATTAGTCCGAATTTTTCGAAATTCTGATTTAGATGAAGTAGATAATAGCGGGTAACTTGTGTGTGGTTGAAGGTGAGTTGAAATGTGAACAATTTGACTTGGGCAAAAGATTGATGCTTAGATAGCTGCGGATCGTTTCGGTCGTGGAGGGTTTAATCGGCACTTACAGGGTGCGGCAGAAAATAATGCGAAAATGTTCAAACTTGAGTATTGGGTTAATTTGTGTAGCTAGTGACTATTTCTGTCGAAAGTGTATTTGTTTATGTTTACTTTCAAGTGCTGCATCCAAACATTCTATTTGTTTTATTGCAAATTCGTCAAAATGTTCGCGAAAGAAGTGATCACCAGTTTGTTGCTCGCCCAGAAGAAGCCGAAAGAGATTGCCAAGGTGGTAGGGTGCCATTTGGCAACAGTTTACCGCATAAAAAAGTCCCTGCAGGATGGTCCTAAGCAGCGGAAGCCGGGAAGCGGACGTCCACGCTTTGCACGCACGCCGAACGTGATCAAATCGGTCCGTGCAAAAATTGCTCGCAACCCGGTGCGTTCCATAAGAAAACTTGCAAAGGAAGCCAATATTTCGGAGAAATCCATGCGGAGAATCATCAAAGAAGACCTGCATGCATCTTCCAGAGCCAGAGTGAAACGCCACTTGATTACGGACCGGGTCAAGGAACTACGAGTGACTCGTTCCAAGAGATTGCTTTCCTTGTTGAAGAAGGAAAAATGATAATCCTGTTCTCCGACGAAAAGCTTTTCAGCATCGATGCTGTGGCCAACAGCCGCACGGACCGGTTCATTTCACCGCAGAAAATGGAGAACGTTCCGGAAAAAGTGAAATTCAAATTTCAAACCAAACATCCGGCTGGTGTCATGATGTTTGGCTTGGTGGCGTCCAACAGGTTTGAAAATGCCGCCTGTTTTCATTGATGCTGGAGTTAAAATCAATACCGAAGTGTATATCGGTATTTTAAAGGACCAAGTGCTTCCCTGGGTGAAGGCCAACTTCTCCGAGGACCAAAACGTTGTCCTACAGCAGGATGGAGCGCCGTGTCACACGTCCAATCGAACCCAACAATGGTTGAACGATAACATGAAGTTTTGGCCGAAGGATTTGTGGCCCCCTAGCAGTCCAGATCTTAATCCGTTGGATTATTCGATTTGGGCATATGTTGAAGCACGAGCCTGCAAAACATCACACCCTAGTGTGAAAACCCTGAAGTCAACCATAACACGCACATGGCAGTCAATGTCGGAGGACTACGTCCGAAAGGCATGCTCTGGCTTCCGGCGTCGGCTCGAGGATGTTATTAATAAAAATGGAGGACACATTGAATAAATTTGTTTAAAAGGACTTTATAAAGATAACTGCACTCGAAAATGTTGATATTATTGCTTGAATTAGTTGAAAATGGGATTTGAAAGATATAGAACAAATTTTCGCATTATTTTCTGCCGCACCCTGTAAAATATACCCATGACAACCAGCAACCGCGATGTGGGAGCGAATCTTTCGTCTATAATGGTGAAGGGATCCATGGCCGTCATATCATTTGAAAAGGGACCATCGTACAAATAAGGTTCCCGTTTCACCTGTGCATACAATGCCATGTCAAGCACATAAGCTATAATTCATATCATAGTAGGCTGCGAGTAAAAGAAGCCGATTTCCTCAGTTTGACAGCTGCATCATGACAAAGTGGCAACGTATTCGTGATTTGTCCCACGCGCAAATGTCGCAAACAGATATTTCAATCGTCGTGAGAGTGTCCCGGTGGACCGTGAAAAGGGTCTCAGATCGAGAAAAGAAAGGACAACTATCCGCGAAGGTGGCCACAGGTCGTCTAATATCGGAAAACTATCGAATTATTTCCCATAAATTATTTCCAAGGAAAATTGTCATCTGGCTGCCTCACTGAAAACCATAACAACTGTTCTTATTGCGGCAGCTAGAACTCGATTAATCTTCTTCCGCTACCAATCTTCTAACCTCTGAAATCCACTTCTTCAGCAATAATAGGAACTAAATAACTTGACATATTACTCCACACCTTGCCGGGTGTACAAGTGCCATAACTATGGCAATGATGGCAATGAGGTGCGTGTTTTAATTTATGTTCTTTGCCGGTACCCACCACCTATCACCCACACCCCACAGAAGCCCGTTTACTTATATCCTCGTCAAATAACTTAGGTTTTACGTCGCCGTCGTTGTTGTTGTTGTTGCCGTTGCCGTTGTCACCGTCGAAAAGTTGATCGAGTAAGCATCGCATTTTCCGAAAAGCTTCGAGCCCTCAATTCTTACTGTGCAGATTATGGTTTTCCGCTTCTTAGCTTTCACCCACCCACTTTATTCGTTAGTCAGCCAGTTCTAAATGGTTCATTTAGAGGGTGCGGAATTATGTGCTTCTCCCAGCTTATGCGAGCACTATTATATTTTCCCGCGGAGCATGTTAGAGGAGGCCATTATTTATCACAAAGAACGGAAGGAATCGCGGTCACTGCCGCACCTAAATCGTTAGTAGTGAAATTGGGAAATGGATGAACGTAATTTTCGAAATGGGACTTTCCTCCGATAAATATGATTCGTTTGGTAGGTAAATAGCTCCGGGATTGGTGTTGGCAATATTAAGGACTGTTCCAGAAAATATAAGCACACCTTATTTTAACGATCAATTTGAATATAATGAAATATTTCAACATGTTTTGGCTGCGTCCTTTTGTTTGCACATTTCTGAATGACATAGCATAAAAAAAGTGCGCAGTTTTGTGTTACCTATCAAAATGCGCGGTCTTACTTCGGAACAACGAAAAAGTATCGTGCACAAATGGTGCATTGTGAGCGGACGAGGACGAGGACGAGGGTGTAAGCGTCGGAGCGGTACGATCAGCGATTCGAAAATATAGAGAACAGTGTACGTTTGAAGATGCGCCGAAGAGTGGTCGGAAATCCAGTCCTGTTAGTCCGGATATCGATAAAAAGATCAGGGATGCCTACAAGCGAAAGCCAGCGACTTCCGTTCGGGATGTTGCGAAAAACTAGGGACCTCGTCAAGTAACGTCATGCGTGCCAAAGAAAGACTTGTTTTTAACATACCGGAAGCAGAAAAAAACCCAAAAGGAACCCAAAATAGGCCGCGTCTGTGAAACCACGGGCCCGCAAACTCTACGATCCGTTATTGTGTAGAAATTCTGGGTGTATAATAATGGACGATGAAACGTATGTGAAACTCGATTACAAAACGCTTCCCGGACCACAATTCGATACTGTAAGCGAAGACAAGGACATTCCCGAAACGGAGAAGGCAATTTTTACCGAAAAATTCGGTAAGAAGGTTATGGTTTGGCAGGCAATATGCGAGTGTGGTAAAACATCTAGTCCGTACATCACAACAAAGACGATGAACACTCAGAAATACGTTAAGGAATGTCTCCAGAAGCGATTATTGCCGATGATCAGGCAGCACGAAGGTCAAGTACTGTTTTGGCCTGATTTGGCGTCATGTCATTACGCAAAGGACACTTTAGAATGGTACAAAAGTCAAAATGTATGTTTCGTGCCGAAAGACATGAATCCACCGACCTGCCCGGAGGCACGGCCAATCGAGACTTATTGGGCTTTAACCAAAGCAAAGCTTCAAAAATTCATAAAACCAGCGGACGACATCCAAACATTTAAAAAAGATTGGCCAAAAGTGGTCAAAATGGTGGGAAGAACCACTGTGCAGAAGCTAATGGGTCATGTTCGAGGAAAAGCTAGGAGTCTTGGCTATGATTAAATATTTTGATTAAAAGAGAGTAAAATATCATATAAAACACAAATACATATGATTTGCCAAATAAAATTATTAAAACTAAAAAAAACACGACTTTTTGTTATTTTGAAAGTGTGCTTATACTTTCTGGAACAGTCTATAGAACTCAAATATCTAGGGATCTATGTATGCTTGAGACAGAGCAGGATGCAAAATGCCGTGGTGATCACAAGCTGACAAGAATGCTGTTCTTCTTCTTTATTAGCACCTCTAGCCCATTGCTTTCACAACCAGAGCTGGTAGATCTCACGGCCATCATGCGACAATGAAAAAACAGGCCAGCGCACTATAACGAGACTATCATGAGCTTTCTTGTCATTCTCACACCATCATGCACTCATGAGGTTTTTTCTCATACGATTTTGTTTCCTAAGTTTCTAACTTGTCTGCTTGAAATAAGCCAAGCTATAATATGTAATCGACAGAGTGGAAGTTTTATTAGAAGTTTTGTGGTGAAACTGACAATAATATCAATAAATTTGCTTGTAATAACGATGACCAAAACACTGTCACGTGCTATCATGACGAAAATCCCGATGAGATTTAGAAGAAAACCTTCATCATCGTTTTCCCGCCCGATGAGATTTTCAGACGTAGTTCCGTAAAAATCGTACGTCATTTTTCATCGAAAATTACATTTGAACTATTGTTAATTGGGAGCGTTCAAAAGCCAGTAGCATTGTTGCATTAGTAGATTGTGTACTCTATGCCAAGGGAGTCGAGAAATTTTCTGTGTGCGAAAAAATTGTAGAACAGACCGGGAATCGAACCCACAATCCACAATGGTGTTGCTTTCTAGCTGCGCCTTTACCGACTAAGCTAAGGGAGGACCCGGACCAGAATACTGTTAGTGATATTGCATTTGACATAAATAAGCAATAATGGAACGAAGGGAACACAAATCCCAATTGATAGCTTTGAAGGATGATTTCCAACGTGGCACAAGGGGACACATGTTTGGCTTGTTTCACTGTATGCTTTGTTTAACTTGAATTTTATAGCATCAAATGTGTCATATTACCCGGCTTGATGGTAGGAATAAGAGGAGATATAAAGTGAATTTTACCTTATGGTGTGTATCCACGAGCAGGGGAAAGTGGGCCAACTTCATTGTTTTATTTCATATTTGATCGTGTGATTTAAATTTTTTAAACAACTGATCAGGCAAATTCAGGAATTTGACTACAACACACAAGAATTTCCTTATTAATTTTCTTCTATCAGAAGACGAATTTCAATTCCGAGAAGAAGACTTATGTCTTGTTTACAAATGGGTGTAGCTCCACAGTTAGGTAACAATATTAAGATACAAGATAATATTTTTTTCGGCTGAATTTTTGTTCCAATGACTTTTGTATGATTAATGAGAATTTTTAAACGGTGAATAATCCGCAGTACCCCAACTTCCTGTAAACAGTTGAGGCACGGAATGTACATAGATTGTGATCTAGACACAGCCCTATTCACACACATTCGATATGGCGTCATGTTTATTTTAATGAGTATGCTCAGGTTATTGATTTACTATGTATTGGAGCGGCAGCAAGGGTGAATGAGTGAAAAGAATAAAGGCATACTAGGATGTGACGCAGATGTATGCTTTTCTATCAGGTTAGAATACTATCGGTAAAATAATGTACACAAACATCAATCCTCAGCCTTACAATTGAGCTGTAAATGGAGTTTATTTTTCGTTTCGATGGAAAAACAAATAAATCCAAATGTGAACTCTAAATATAGTTCATCCTAATCTTCTTTACGCGGTTTAATTAATCCTTTCCCGTCCTATGTTATTCATCATAGCCTTCACGACCGATGAAACTTCTTCTAACTTAACCTGAAAAGTTTCCAAAATTTAATGCGGATATAATTTCAAACTATTCAGAAAGCTTGCTGCTCGTTAAGGCAAAAATATCCCATCTGCAGGGTAACAGGTCACCCGAACTAACATTCTGAAACTGTGTCGTTTGAATTTTCTCAGATTTTTTAGCTTCTTCTAAAAGAGTTCCAAGTTTCTTTAGCTCTCAAATTCGACTTAAAGTTTTTCTTTTTTCAATTTCTTGGAAATTTACTGCAATATCCCAGAGGACACACTTGCACTATTCTTCGTAATATTCGGAGTAAATAAAATGACAGAATTCCCAAAGGGTTGAAATCTATCAGTAGATAAAAAAAGTTTTTTAATTTTTGCATCCCATAGAAGAGCCTTTGAGTTGATTAATTCGAATGGGAAAGAGTGTTTGCAGTGTTTGTAACACGGAAAACCGAGAAATGTGATTCAAGTCAATGCCCGGAAATAGTATACTGAAATATATATCGTTAAGGTTTCGCATTGTCATTTATTCAGGCGATATTGATATTGGCGATTGTTATCGACGATTGAATTATTGCTCAATCTGTATCACATTAATTTTAACCTAACAATCAAGGACGTGCTGTATCCAAAAAAAGTAAATCAGCTTACAAATTTTGATTTTCTCTAAAATTGTAAAAAGAGCTGTATCTGTATCTAACTGTAACTTAACTTGTAAATTGTAACATTATTCAAGATACTGACTATGGTTGAAGGAAAAATAAGCAATACTAGCAATACCGAATAGTACTAGAAGTACCGAGTAGTACAGGTGAACAATTATAAAAGGTTAATTTGTTGATTCCTCGTTAGATTAAAAAATGTATCAATCGTTCTCAATTTGAAAAATCAATCGGAAATTGGAAATGTATATATCAAATTTTATGTGAACCCATACTCTCTTATAAGTGTTTTCAAAAGTTCTTCAAAAGCACAATTGGACCGCGTGTCTGTTTGCTCACATTCAAAAACTGTCTAAATGAACCATATCTGAGGAACGCATAATTGACTTCAATCACGTTAAACACATCATGCAACACCTAAAGCCACATGAGAATGCAATAGGATGTTCAATATTTGGCATATTGAGTGTCCAGGGCCAAATTGGCCACACCCAGTTATGTTCCGGGTACCACCCAGTGTCTTACTTGAACCAATACTCATCATACGACAACTCAAATCACTTGAGAATTAAAAGACCGATACAACTCTGACCATATAAGGACCATAACGGTCTGGACTACATGCCTATGACGTGCAGAAGGAATACAGGAATAAGAATTAAAATGTCGCTGCTTAAACCCGTGCCCGGAAGTTCTGAATGCAGTTGCTCAACAACCCACATTGCATCGTGATGGAGAATGAAACTTCAAAAGCGACTCTTGCCATTCCTGAAGAGTTGCAAGGGTTGTACTCTATTCTGTCCTAAACGTGCCTCATTCCACTATGCTAGGAACGTGTTGGAGTTGTACAAGGCCAATAATGCGCATGTTGTGCCAAAAGACATGAATCCTCCAAATTGGACTATGCTAGGAACTTGTTGGAGTAGTACAAGGCCAATAATGTGCTTGTTGTGCCAAAAGACATGAATCCTCCAATTTGGACTATCAAGAAGACAAAAAAAGAAAAATCTGGCTGAAAGTTACGCAAATACGAAACAACAACATCGACACTATGTATGTATCACGTTCACTGCTACGAATACGTTCCAGTAGCACACTTCAGTCAGGATAAGTTGCAGCAACCTGTTAACGACTGAACAAAGCAATACGGTTATCTCGATCAATCTATAACAAGCGTGCCAAAAGAGGTATTTTGTTTACTCTTTGCTAAATTCATCTGTATTTTGTTTCGTACTCATAAACACTGGAGAAGTTTGCAAGTAAACGTATCCGCACCCGTAAAATACTTATCTGTAGTGAAAGTGACACATAGTTAAAAAGGAATTATTAGTGATATCTAAATACGATAAATAAAATGTATCTCCGAAACGACTCTTCTGACATGGCTTATTTTGTGATATGTATATGTGATATACAATCTTTCAAGGATTTTTCAACTTAAAATTTAAAAATAAGAAGTCGACCCCCGCAGTGGAAATACGAATGACCCTCGCAGTGGAAATCAAGAAAAAAGAAACGAATTGTTAAATAATTTTCTAATACAATTTTTTTTTCTGGGTATTTCTTAATTTTGTTTGAAACTGTATTAAAAAGTCTTTCATTTGAGGTGCCAACCGTAAAAATCGGTCCAGCGGTGCCGAAATTATGATTTTTTTTGGAAAAAAAAATTTTGACACCCAAAACCAACCCTAATCATCTTCTCCTTACCTTTCTAATCCATCACTACTACTAATATTAATTATGTGTGCTATGATGAAGACGTCGTTTGGCTACAGTAACCTTTATTCAGTAAAATGGCGTCGAATAAAGAACGCGTGCGCGAAGCAATTTTGCACAAAAGAGTGGAAAATCCAGATATGTCGCACGGCGATATTGCCAAGTCATTAAAAATCGCAAAATCAACGTTTACTGAAGTGCTAAAAAACTTTCAGCAGCGCTTAACTTTATAGAGAAAGGTCGGTTCCGGAGGTAACCATGATTCTCGTTTCGTCGCGGAGAGGAAGAAAGTGATTAAAGAATTTAAGAAGAAACCGAATATCTCCGTTCGTGATGTGGCGAAAAAAGTGAAAATGTCTCCATCGTTCGTCCAGAAAGTGAAGAAAAGTGCAGGCTTGAAATCATTCAAAGTAGGTGTTGCTTCAAATTGTAACGACAGCCAGAACAAGAGCGCAAAATCCCGATCGAGAAAATTATATGACACTATGCTGAAGGAATACGACTGCATAATATTAGACGACGAAACATATTGCAAAGCTGACTTTAAGCAGATACCGGGACTACAGTTTTATACCTCGTTGCAAAGAGGAAATGTTGCTGATCGTTTTAAGCAAAAAAAATTGTCGAAGTTCCCAAAAAAAATACCTCGTATGGCGGCAATATGTGGATGCGGTCTCAGAAGCGACATCTTCATCACAACTGGCACTCTAAATGGACAAATTTACGTAAAAGAGTGTCAAAATAAACGACTGTTGCCGTTCATTCGGGAACACAACGGTTCGGTGCTGTTCTGGCCTGACCTGGCATCTTGCCACTATGGAAAACTGGCTAAGGATTGGTACATTGCTAATGGTGTAAATATTGTCCCAAATTATTGCAATTTGCCAAATTCGCCAGAACTCCGTCCGATCGAAAAGTATTGGGCTCTGGTCAAGAGGAATCTTCGAAAAACGAATAGCGTAGCAATTGATGAGAAAAGCTTCAGGCGTAACTGGCAGAAAGCTGCAAAATTGGTGACGGATGACACTGTGCAAAAACTGATGGAAGGTGTCAAACGAAAGGTGCGGGCATTTAGATATAACAGGTCAAATTGACTTAACTGTATATGTTTTATATTTGTATTTTTATGAAGTCTTAAATAAATGATTTACTTTTGATTTTCTCATATTTTCCATTTAATACCACTAATTTCCCGTTGACTACTTTTTGGTGTGCACATTCTTTAATATATTTTGATAAGGAATATCCATACCAATTTTGATGAAATTCTGAGACTCATTAAAACTTTTGTCTGTGGAATTACTAATATTTTATTATTATTTTGTTTTCGTTTATAAGGGTGAACTTCAGTTCCCTGGGTTGCGAAGGCTAGATTTTTTTCAACCAAATAAGTAACATTTAGTCAATGGAGGTTTCAGGTTGTCAGTCGAATTTAAACTTTAATTTTCATTTATTTTTTGTTTTCCTATCTTCGTTTTAAATTTCTATGTTTTCAAATAGCTTTTCTAATCAAACCTACGACAAAAATTGTACAAGTTTTATCCTGGTTTTGAAAGAGCGATGACGACTAAAATGAGGTGAAGGTGAATTTCCAATATATTCAATGTGAAACTTCTATTTAGAAATCAAAAAGTTTTTTTTCAGTTAGTTCAGACAATGTTTCAATATCCCCGACACAGAAATTCAAGAATCTGTAATCGATAGAAACTTATCAAAAGATACATACTGACAAGAAATGGTTCCTAATTTGAGACATTTAGTGGCTCATGTCGTGCAGATCAGGATTTTTTTGAGGAGCTATACTGGATCAACACCTGGTCAGTTTTTCATCACGAAATTCTCGCCATCTAAAATTAAATCCCCGACTACAATTATCAACTTGCGGCAAAAATAGAGGATTTTTACTGTTTCTGAATAACGTTAGTACGACCGGTACGATCTTATTCATATAATTCAGCTACACTTTGGAACAATTGTCGTAGTTGACACACTCATGAATAAACGGTCAACCTACGATCTATTGCCATCTATTTCTTATTGAATTCTTCGAAGCAGCTTTCTGCAACCTGCTCAACGAGTTCAGTCTTCAAAAAGGACTATTTAGTCCAGTATTAAGTATAGTTCTAAAATCGTAGGGCAAAAGCCAAGAACTATTCACAAAGTCAACGATAACTCACAAATGATATTATACAGTTTGTAATTCAGCTAACATAAGAAGACAGCCTATTTTTATTGGAGGTGGATAAAATTTTTAGGCCAATGGTGAGGGAGAATTATGGTATTTGTTCATTTCTCATTCATTTTTCGCTCAACTTGGAGTTTTAGGTTTTTTTTTAAATTTCTGTTCCGAGGAGTTTTAAACAGGTATGTCCACAGTCCCCCCACCCTCATTTCCCCCCCCCTTCCTAATCTCTTTTCCCCCCCCCCCCTTTCCCCCCTCTTACCTTTATTCCGCTTTTCCTCCTGGCTCTTTGTCCTTTCATCCTTCTATCAATAGTGATGCGTCATGCTGAAAATAACTAAAGCAACAACAAAAAGGGGATATGTCACAATAGATCTAAAAATTGGTCGCAGTGACGAAAATACCCGACACGGAATAGAAAAATGTCCACAGTCCGAAGGAGTTTCATATTTTTTTGGCCCAAGATATACAAAGTTAAAGTATATCGAATAGTAGAACTTGGTGAGATTTGCTATCAATTGGTATCAAGTTGGAATTGGGAAATAATTGGGATTGGTATCAATGAGATTTTATGTAAATTTATAAATTTTAATTGCAAAAACCAATTAAAGTTTTCGATTGACCAACGAAAGTACTCAGACAATTACTTTTCATGGAATGCATAACCATTTTTCCTCCATCAACTTGCGATTTTCTCAACACCATAATATGAATCCTCGATTTTTGCGAATTAAAGCATGAATTTGCCACAAAACCGCGAAATCCGCGGAATTCTAGAAAATCAAGAAACCCGTGACTAATCTAACAGCCCTCAAAATGGCAGTGGCATCGAAAGCTCCCTATAAATGACTGTGGATGTGCATGTGAACACTAAGTTGAGAGTCGTTGATACGATAATTGCTATAAACAACTACCTTGAAATGCCAGAAAAGAAGAAGATACTTTAACCATTCAAAATTGAATGTTTTGATGCATAGGGAAAATATATTACCAAGGAAATGTTAGGCAAAAGCTTGTCGTTCACTGCCAGGACAAATCACAAACACCAGAATGAATTTTGATTCTTCTCTATTGATAAACCTTCGATTGAACTCAAATAATCCGGATCCTATCCCTAATAGAAACCTCCTTCCTCTCACTCAATTGCTCCACATAAGCAAACCAAAATACAATCCTGCTGTTTCCGACTGATACAGTTGTTACAGCACGGCGAAAAAAGACAACCCGCATTCCTATCCGAACTGATTGACACGTACGCAGCCATTTGTGGGCCCATTATTGACAATATCGGAATTGTGTTTTCCTGTACGGATCAATCGGAATGTACCATCTGTTACACATCCGCAAAAAAAACACCACCCCAGTGTCCTCGAACCATCGATGTTTACAGCAGGTCTAACCACCCTCATTCCATTATTTCCTTATCAGAACCAAGGTATTGTCGTTTTCTCCTCAAGACACCCAAACGTGCGACAATGATTTGCTATCTTTTCGCTGCTTTGATTGAGCAACCGAAACAAAGCAAAAAAATGGCATTTTCGGATGATTCAATTTCCACACAGTTGAGAAAGGCAAATTTGTACATTATCCATCATCCGGATAGTAGCTACTAACAACACCAGCAGGATGGCCGGACGACTACGTCGGTAACGACGCATAAATATCTGAAAACCGGAGCGTAATGGACGGTATTTGGGGAAAATACAGAAAAATGGCAACACGACAACAACGCATCCTTCTTCGTCAGTATCGACAGCAGTAGAAGAACGCTTTGATGGACATGTCAGGTCCACCACTGCTGTCATCATTTTCCCGTTGTTGCGACACGACCGGTTGAAGATATCCAATGGGATGGACCTTCTGGCTGCACACGCTCAATACCAGGTTATCCTCGTCGTCCATCAACCAAGGTCTGACTAGGCGAAGCGTTCACTCCTGCTGAGCAGCTAAAAGTCAGACACCGAATATAGCTATCGGTGCGAGAAAAGCAATCAGTACGTTGTCAATTTTCAATGGTTGTGTTCTTTACGCGTTGATCTTGTTCGGTTATCAGCCGGTCCAAAAATGTGGCCCTGAGTCAGAACACGCTTGTTGACAACGGGCGGTGATAGAGAGAGAGAGAGAGAGAGAGAGAGAGAGAGATAGCTTGCGTAACAAAATTTTGCCATTAGATCAACACATTTTCGGAACCTACGATAAAGTAATGACTCAATTGAAAACTAATCAAAGGCCTTTCCCGCTCGACGTGCTTGCTGAAACGAAGTTTAGACATTTGACTTACACGACATTTTCATTAGCTGACTTACTTCATTAGCGCTCGCTAGCGATGCTCATTAGTCGCACACTTACACACTCACATGAACATTCGACCCAAAAACTGATGAGATAACAAATTTCCATCCAAACTGTGAACATCGACCCTCCCCCTTTTTTCCCGAGATGGAGTGATGGTTTTGGTTGAACCTTAAAATAGAACCGTTCGAAAGCATTTCGCATTTCCCGGGCGACAGGCGGGGGGTTGACCTTATCGACTCTCTATGACGCATCGAACGTCGTGAACAACCGTCAGCAGCTTCAGCGTCAAATTGGCACCGAAAACAAAAGGCGAAGGGGAATTGATAAAAACCGTCAACTCACGCTGCCTTTTCCGAAGATCAATGTTCCTTCCAGCGACGAATGATGCATCCCACTCCCGCATTTTAGAAAATTAATTCTATTAAGCGATAACAATACACGAACGCGGAGAATTAGGTGAAGGCGAGTTAAATTCGGCACGATTTCGATGAGGGTAAATCTACTCAAAGAGTGAGTTGAATTTTCATTGCTTTTCTGGAGAAAACTTCTCGTCAATGATGGAGATTGACATTTTTTAACTAATTTAAAACGATGCTAAATTTAAGGAGATCAGCTGTTGACCAAATTCAAGTAACTTTGCAGTCGTTTCCAGCGTCCGTGTAGGGATCTAAGGATGTGGCAGTTTCGACAGGCACCGAGACCATGACAAAGGCCAACGGCGGTGATGGCTCGTGGATGGCGACGGCTGGATTTATGGTTATGTGATTGGTTGTGGAATGGGTTAATCTATAAAGATGGTACGATTTCTGGTACTGGACTGTGCAGGAAAAGTCAATTTATGTCGGTTTTGTGAAGCCATTCAGCCGCGTGGGTACAAACTTTGGCAGTCGTGGCTTAAACAACGGTTGAACCCGCCTAGTGATTGATGAGCGGTACAGCGGTGTACAGTTTAGGGAATTTTACGACAAAGCTCAAAACAATTTGAGCGGTGTGGGACACATTTAGTCGCAAAAGTTCGTTTTTGTTCAAAGGCCGGATTACTGGAAACATTATAGAAATGATTCAAGAATTAACGTTCAACTCAATTCCACGATATCAATTCTTTTAAAAACAATCGTTTCGATTTGATTTCACCTCGGTCAAGAGTAGAGGAAACTGAATATCGAAGCATCGAAGAGGAATTGACCTGTCGACGAATAGGTTAATTGTGAACCAGTCCTACAGATAAATCTCGATGATGGTCGCAAAGTTCGAAGCCAAGAGTTAAACGACATTGACATTTTACAACACCTAGAGCAACTATAGATTTGAAAATCTTAAATGAAAGTTGATTGCGCTGAAAATCTTTTCGTAAACATCGCTTTTGTACATAGAACAAATGTCTGGTGTCTCATAAATTGTATGAAACATTTATATTGCTTGTCATCTGGCGAAATGCTATCGATAGCTTTTTGTACAATGCACGAAATACGACCAGCCAATCGCTGCCCCTCTTCTATCGTACTCGTACATGTTGGAGTTGAATTCAATAACAGCTCTTCTCAAAAGTACAGAATAAAACCCTACCATTGATTTCGTAACATAACCTAAATTTAATTTTCAGTGTGATTTGAGTCCTAAGATCTGCGTTAAGCATCTTCACACTTTCAAAACAATGGATGTTAGGCGTAGGTATAATGCAGTACGAATTGTGTGGAAATTTTGAACCAACAATTGGTCAAAGTTACTTGTAGAGATTGATTGCAATGAAGATTTGATTTGGAACCGGTGGTTATTTAAAAAAACAGATTTCAAAGCAGGTTTAAAAATAATTCAGAGAATGTTTTAGGATTAGATTTGTCTAAGATTGTAGAGAATATTGATATTGAGATAATATTGTATATCATATTGAGGATTTTAAGCCAAATCTATGGGAAATCCTACGAAGTTAGAACTTATCGTAAAAATTCAACGAACCCGAAAGCCCTTAAGATCTTCAATCTATTTGGCTTAAGGATTAAGGAAATTTAAGTGGTGATTGAGTACTGGGTGTGTAATAAATTATGGAAAGTAAAAACAATTTTGTTCGATCAACAGTTAGAACCATGTGGTTCTCTAAAATATCCGGAACATCCGTAAAAGTGGCCAACTTTTGGAAGTAGTCCAAAAGGATGGTTTTATTTTTGTGTAATCAACATTCATGCCAATTTGTGATCTTATGATGTCCTTTCACAGGTTATATGGTGGCCACCCGAAAGATACGGAACATCCTTGAAAATGGCCAGTGCTTGAAAGTAGTCCAAAAACGACGTTTTTTTTTTTGCAATCAATATTCTATTTATGAAAGTGGAATAAACTGTAATTTGTGATCTAACGAACTAAATCCGAAATTATTTTGTGATTGCAGGCAAATCAGTTACCTCATGATTTATGTATTGTGGAATGGTTCACTTTACATCATTGGAGTTTGCTTATTATTTCAGTTTGAAGCCTCCCTAGGCAAATTCTATGTGGAAAAGATTTATGAGGGAATATTTACATCAGTATTGGTAATGCCGATAGAAGAACGATATTATTAAAAGGCTTCTTGATTATAGTAATCTAAACTCACATTCTGTTCGTTGAATAATCAAACTAACCGCCATTGAATCTTAACCGCCCATTAGATCTTCCGATAGCAATCGTTCGGTCGGCCTAATAAGCCCATCAATATGCCATTTGTACATCCGAACAAAAGCCGATCGATACAATCAAACTCAGATTTCCATCTTCGCACAGCCACCCACAATCCATCGGCGATATGGACGCATCGCCTAGACTATTCAAATATCCATAATAGATTCCAATCCGGCCGATACTGCTGTGTGGGAAATTTCATAACTTCCGAACGACGTCGTCTTTTTACTCTGTTTTACATCAATAAGTGTTTCGGAAAATGGGACCCAAATTAATGCCTCCTCACCCATCATGTCGCCATGACTGGCTGGCGGTAGCTAGGTATGTACTCCCTAGTTGCTGTAATCAATCTTTCTTTCCGTTATGATGACGTGGGTCCGACCTTCGGACGTCCTTTTGTCTAGGGACCAACTGGCGGCGCTAAGCACCTCACCAAACTCCCATAGAGCTTCTCAAGCAGCACTTGAAGTAATTTAATATGTGCATACATTTGTACCATTGCTCGGGCCATCGAAGCAGAAATGTCACTAACCAAGAGCAACAGCAACAACAGTCGACTAATGGCTATTGAGACGTTGCGTTGCACACTGGGGCATTATGGATTTTTTTTGGAAACAAAGTTTATTTTTTCTTGGAATTTCAATTCAACGATTACCAGTTAATTTTTGGTAGCTCGGATTGACCGGCATTTTATGCGGTAACTGATTTGTTTTCTATTCAATGTAACTGCATTTCAAAAGAAATGAAACATCTGGCGGTTGATGGATTTGGAATCCAAAACCTGATTCAGTAAGCCCAGGTGTTGAACTCATGTAAAAATTAGCACCACGAGAAATTTTGAGGTCGCTACGAATGCCCAGATATTGCTTTTCTGAAGACAAAATTTGGTGAGATCGATCTGGTGAAATTTTAATTGGGAATGCTGGGCATTGGCGGTAGGAGTTTTAGGTTATTAAAACAGTCCAACAGTACATTAATTTATTTGCTCTATACTTGATGGGAAACACGGTGGGCTCCTTTAATTTGCAGTGGTAGTTACCAATGTGTGGTAGTAGCCTCGCTTCGAATAAGAATAGTAAAAAAGAAACATTTTCTTAGATTTATACTACTGCTCATCCATGAGACCGATTGGAATAAATATTTAAGAGCGGTACGCATAACGAATATGAATACAAACGAATGTTTAGTCACCAGTCACCCAAGCATTATTTTGAAGCACTAGCATCCTTGAAGAAAGGTGTCCTCAGTAAAGTATATTGATCAGAGGTTCGACCTGTTCTAGGAGTAGAAAAAAAAAACTGCGCTTATTTAAGTAAATGTATATTTATAAAAAAAAAATCTATCTAAAAATTGTACGGCAAAAGACTAGCACGGTCTTTGTGAACTCAAAATTGTCTTCTAGTACAGCAAGCAGCAGAAGGCATACTATTTTTTTTAAATCAAAGCAATTTAGGAACTACACAGAAAAAAATAATGAATTTTAACCAACGCGTGAAATTTCTCCTCGTTTAATTTTAAGCCATAGTAAGCGTAAACATCGTAATTGTTTGCAATCTTTTATACAGCATACAACATCATTTGTAATCTTCCATACAACAGACCTGATTCAGCGATATCTGGTTTAAATTTACATGCAAGATCCCATTATTGTATGCCAAATCTAGCATTTCCTTTATGTGCATTAGATAACGCAGAAAATTCAATGTTCCTTTTTATCTGTGTACGCGCATCAGCTCAAAGAAGTTCAGTAAACTTTTGACTCACGAGTTTCAATAGTAGGACTCGGTTATGAAAAATATTTTCACGCTTTTTTATTTTGTGACAATTTGAGATTTTTGTTCTCCCTAGACTAAAGTTGAACCAACTGACGCATGAACATCAGCTTCTACAGCCATTTGACCTTGAGCTTCAGAATCAAGTAAAAGCACAGGAGTCTTTTGTGTTGTGAACGTTAGACAAGTTATTTCTTTATAGTTAATTCATTTCTCGTAGAGATTCGTTTAAATTCGAGTGTTCTAAAATGTGTCCATCATAAATTATTTACGGAATCTACCAACACAGAAGACAAGCGTTTTTCTGTCACTATGTTTTATTTCTGGATTCCTCATTTTTTTATGAGCTATCCTGGAATAAATACTCATATTTACTCTAAACGCAAATTACCATAAAGTTTCATTATGTGTATATGATAATCTACCAGACTAAGGGTTGCAACAAGAAATGTTGAATCAAATTCCCGTAAATTTTAAATCATTATCACATTAAATCTATATTTAATTCTTTTGATATTTTTTTTTTTCACATTGTTGGCCAAATATTTTTTAATCATAATATGTTCACGAGAAGCAAATATTTTTTTGATAATTTCTCATGTTTTTTCCCCGCCGTGCATTGTTTTGATGATTTCTTTTTCAAATTATTTTTTTCTAATTTTTTTTAAAAGGGAAGAAAACTTCGGCCATATTTACTCAATTTTGTTCGTTTGCCCGTTCGTTTGAAAAAGAAGGGAGGGATCTCGTTCACATGTTCACCTGGTGCACTGCATGACCTTGTCGATTAAAAAAAGACTCCTAACCGAAATTGTTCTTGACAATTATTGATACACAAAACAAAGAAAAAAAAATCTATCGTTAATAATTTCAAGAACATAAAATTCACACTCACGTACTTATACCTCTTCATTACACGCTTACAACACATATGCATTGGTACGCCTAAAAAAAAGCCGATATTTGGCAACGTTGCAAATGAGCTGAACCGCGCTGTTTTTCAATTTTGAACCTGAAAGTGCTTTGAAACTGAAACCTGAATACCGTTAATCGGGGTAACATTTGTCACTTGTTTTCAATATTTCTTAAGATTATGTCTTTAAAGAACAACTTTGCATGTTTTATATTTTGATGACAAATAGGTCTGAGGTCTCTGTTGATATGCATTTTTTTTACCATTTCGAGTGTTTTGTTCATTGTCATATAGCACATCGATATGGTGTAGCATTAATCAGTAGCTCCAAAGCATTAAAAGTGGATTTAAAAAATATTATCGATTGAATTTGGGTTCTCTGAATATAAATGTAATCCTTAAATAAACATCATTCAAATGCTTCAGTTTATTCGAACTAGGCAAGACAAAAAAAAATCAGCGCTGAAGTTCATGACATCAGTCAGTACTCCTTCATGATCGTTTGTTTGAATTTTTGCTTTGAAAAAGTATGGCGTAAGCCGTAGTGCATTTCAATAAATTGTTTTGAAACACCGAAATCTTGGATGTGTCGCAGATCGAACTGACGAGGACGTAATCGTAAGTCCAATCATCGAGTAGACACTAGAATCATCTGAAAAATTAAGAAGGATCCGTTTGTTACCATCCTTGTACTCAGACAAAAGCGATATCCGATCGTACAGTTCGATACGACGCATTGCTGAGCACGGTATGTAAAGCCATTTTGCTCGTAAACGGCCGTTCATAAGTAAGGTGTATAAGGAGAGGCGATTGCGCTTTGCAAGAAACCATATAAATAAGCCACTGGAGTTCTGGCAACGGGTTATTTGGTCAGACGAATCAAAGTTTGAGCTGTTGACCAGAAAACGACGACTGCGAGGAGTTTAGCGAAAAATCGATGAAAAGCTAAAGGATAAACATCTCCAAGAAATCTGCAACTAATTAATGGTTTTATAACGGCAGATCGGTATATAGATATTCTGACCAGAATATGCAAGAATCTTTGCTGAATATGGGTCTGGAAGATAATTACATTTTCCAGCACGACAACGAATCAAAGCAAACGGCTAATAATTCGCAAGCATTCTTCCGTGCCAGTCGGATTAACCTCTTGGAATGGCCTCCTCAGAGCCCTGATTTAAACTCAATTGAAAATAGCTGAGCAATTCTCGACAACAGTATGTATGATGATGTATGATATGTACTACCACCGATTGTAGCACGGAAACTAAGTCCGACAGCAATGGGCTCTCCTCTTTGTTAGACTTTATCAAGCGTTAATAACCACTGATTATCCTAATCATGTCATTGTATGGAGGGCCAAAAACGGGTT
This sequence comes from Aedes koreicus, assembly GCA_024533555.2. NCBI lineage: Eukaryota > Metazoa > Arthropoda > Insecta > Diptera > Culicidae > Aedes > Aedes koreicus. Next base: position 83,520 of record JAHHFK020005809.1, on the reverse strand, counting down.
GGGTGGATCGATTGGCAACATCACTTATACGTTTCCACAAGGATATAAAGAATCTCCTTCCAACAACAAGATTGAACAATTGGTCATAAGAGCGAGCTATCTAACATGAGGATGCCCCAATGGGCGGGGAGAAGAGCCCGCCCTCTATTCACAAACTGTTAGCAATGGGGAGTTGACATTCCCACTCTCCCCATCCAGAGTGCTTCAATCGGGTGCCCTGATGGTCCCACCCATTCCCATGGAATATTTATATAATAGTGTAATACTACAAGCATTCGCATCTATTATATATGATCTTCATTCGGTTGATCCTGAAATGCAAGAAATATTGTAAAGTGTTAAAGTGTAGAATTCTGTGGTTCCGCGCTTAAGCACGTTTTCGTTGTTTTTTAGCTGAGCAATTCTCGACAATAGAGTCGAAAAAACCCACGTAACCAACATGCAAACATATTTTGCGGCACTGGAGTAGGCCTGGAATGAGTTGGATCCACAGCATCTCAGAAACCTGGCCGAAAGCATCCCGAAACGATTGCAGTCCATCATTGAAGCGTATTGAATATTGAAGAGATGCTTCCAATTGTTTTCGATTTTTTTTTTGTTTATTCAAACATGAAGTGGATCTTTTTTTATGTTATACCTACTTTGCCAAACTGAATTGATTTTGTTATTTATTAAGAAAGGAAGGATTGTCATTAATTTAAGGAATAAAAGATACCGATATTTTTTAACTGAAACATGTACACTACTCTTCTAAAAATATGCGTTAATAATAATACATTGATTAAAGGTGGATCTTTATTTTTGCCGGTCACTGTAAACCTGTACTTATAATTGATAGGAAGAAAAATCTCTTCTGACAAATTTAAATGATTTGTTAATTTTTGGTGCCAAAGATAACGAGAAAACCGAGAAAAGTTCAATCTTCAAAGAGACATGTTAGCAAATTCATAATTTCTAAATTCAACAGATCTGATCTGGGAAAAATCTCCCATCATAGTTCTTGGCTTTACATCCAATTTTTTTTTTGTTCAAAAATTCTATGTTCCTATTTCAAGTGTTAGCAGATGACGAAATTTTAAATAATAAAGAACAGCTTATAATATAAAGAAAAAGAAATCTCCCATGAAAGTTATATCAGAAAAGATTTCAAGAAATACTAAATTTAATCTTCCAAGCAGATTGCATGTTTTGAAATAAAAAAGGTGTTACCTGGTTGAAAGAAGGAATGAAATTTAATTGGTTTTATGTCTAGAAGATTTAAAAAATATATAAATTCAATTTTCAAAATGACATGTTAGCATATTGGAGGAATTGAACTTAGAAAGAACTGCTCATATTTGAAGAAAAAATAAAGTCCCATGAAAGTTCATGTTCGCAAAGATTTCATGAAATATTATGTTCGATCTTCTACTTTCGACTTAATATTCGACCTTAAGGCCCTAAAAACCTTATTGATGAACTGTTCTACAGAACATTGTCTATGCATCAACATAAGACGCAAACCAAACGATCAATGTTACCCCGCTGACCAATGTTACAGTGTTTTACAGTACTCGAAAATATATTGCCAATTTCATAAAAACATTGAATGTTTGAAAAAAATGTGATTAAGATTCAAACACGCAGGTACAGAATTATGCGGGCAAAGCTTTAAATTTTAAAGCAATCTTGCCTTCTTATTTTCATGAAAATCGAAAACCTAACTTTTTGATTTTAAAACTTAGAAATATACATTCTGAATATACATATACTTCTGAAATATGTTGTGCAAATTTAGAGGAACTTTGGTCTTTAAACTTTAGCTTTTTCTGAAATACATAACTTTTTATGGTTGAACTTGTCACTATAAGTGGTCCAATAGAAGTTATAATTAATGAAGTAAAATAAATAAACTCTTATAAAATATCGATTTCTCTGATTGTTCCTGATAAATAAAATCTTAACGGCAAAATCAATCCATTTTTTACCATTTTTGAAGTATTTTAAATCCGGAGATCTGTAATTTATTTGAATAGGGAAAAAAACATTTCAAAAGGGCGTATCTTTATGAGAGAATCTTACTTATCGACAAGTTTATTTCTTTAAAAATTGTGTTTTAAAGCTTTAATCTGATATCAATTTTCTTGAAAAATTTAATATATAAATATATATGAGTTCCGGAGTACGAACTCAGGCGGAAAAGTACATTTTTAACCTAAGTTTTATTTTCTTTTAAATAAAAATAAAAGCCTCAATCTATTCGATTCTTGATAGATTTCTGTACAACAATTCTATCTAAAAATGGCGACTGCTTACCATCACGTTGTCCTCATGAATTAGTTAAAGGTTTTTATTTAGAAAAGAGAATCCCACCAAAAGATAGTGCATATTAATCAACAGTATGTAAACAGCGTTTTTCCATCCTATATTTTCTATCATTTGCCTAACGTTTTACGCTAGTAATTTCCATGTTTGTAGTAATTTACTAGGTTGAAATTACTATAATATTATAGTGTAGTATATCGGAAAATATAACCAAAATTTACCTAATTGAAACTAAGCGTGTATGCCCAACTACCTGTCATTTTATCAATTATAAACAATGTAGAATACTGTTCCAATACCATTTTAGTTGGTTGATAACTGGAATAATTTACAGTTAACGTTCAAAATACCGAAAATTAGTGTAAAATTCCTGTGTTAGATATATACTTTATATACATACACTAGATCCAAAATGAACAATCAAGGATAATCTTATAGTTAAATAGTGAGGTTCAAAAAACATAAACAGTTGATTTAGACCACCATACAATGATCTAGATCCTCATAAACAATTTTGAAAAATAGTTCTCATTTATTTGAGGCCATCAAACCATCAAGATTTTACCGGTAAATTCCCGTAATCTGCCTCACTGTGCGTCGTATCAGCGTTGTCGTCTGCTGAACTTTACGCTACGTTCTAAGGGTAGGGAATGTCCATTGAAATGAAACCCCTCAGTTGAGTGCGTTTTAGAAATCGATCACCACTTCGCTCTTCGTGCACAGTTGAAACAAGGTACACATGTTGAGACACTTCGTTGAAAGGTGCCGTCGTGTTAGAGTTACCATTCTTGAAATATTTATTGCAATTAGAACAGACAGACCGGAAACCCTAGAGTTTCAACTTAGCTTTTTTGGGACCCGAACTTATTCAATGATTTCTTCATCATCGGCGATAGCATGATTTACTCACCAATGCCATTCGGGGAGGTGCCGGCGAACGTCAACCAGTCATGTCAAGCCAACCGAAGCGTTTGCGGGTGTTTGAGCTTTGTGCCTTATAAATATGAATGAGAAATGAATTCATCTACATAAGCCCGATCATTAGTAGACGCTGCCGGCAATAAAAAAAAAGTAGTAAACGAATAAGAAAGCATTCGAAAAGAAAGCAGCAGTGTCGGGGAAAGGAACCGAAAAAGCGCGTCAATTTATGACTGCACTTTAATTCGTATGCTTTTCCCGGTATCGTTTGCCTTATCGAGGAGCTTTAGCAACGTCAACGACGCCGAGACCGATGAACACACATAAATGAATAATGAAAGGAACGCATTCATGCCTTGAGGGAAGACCGGTTCCTATGCTTGAATTAAACGAACGGTTTTCCCAAACAAGGATAACTTGAAGACAGAGGGAGGTTGGGTTTTCCGCGACGCCAGCAATGTTTAATATGCGAAGCATTTTCCATAGTTGTCTGTTATCAGTGCGAACAAATTTTGTGGCCCAGCAGGAGGAGTTCGAGTCAGTGAAAATATGGCGATAAATTTTCAACTTTAATGCGCTCGAGGTATGGGGTAATTTTGTGGGGCACCGTTTAGGATGTTAGATAGCGCGAAGAAACTGGGTTTTAGTGAAAATTGGTAGCGACGGAGATCGACTAACTTTACAACCTTTTATTTTTTGGATTAAGAATGGGGGGTGATAACAGGAAGTAAGTTTTACTGAACTGAACTAGGTTCGGATGTGCCCAAAGTGATCATAAAAAGGCGGTGCGAATGATGTACCTTCAGTCGTTATGGTAACCGGTTTTATGTGGGATAGAGAGTGACACATCGTCAACGAATGGCACTTTTCTGGATATGATAAGTGGTCTGATTGTGAAACTTTTGGTATGAAACAAATTTAAACACTACTTTGAATTTTAGCTTTGAATTCATACTCAAATTTTATGAATGAAATTTAATCGGAAACTGTCACTCATCTCACACAACAGAAAACAGTAATGCAGCAGCGTTATGTAGTTCGATTTCGATGTTTTTTTTACCAATTTTGTATTAGTGAATGAAAATTGATTATACAATCATATCAAAAGACGAGATAGAGGGAAAAAACGCCAAAACTAGTTCGACTCGTATAAGCGGACATATCGCCATCTGTTGATGAGCGCTTCATGACGTGGAAAACTTGTGGTTGCACTGCTAACTAATAGTGCTCTACATTAGCCACAGCCGATTGTAATTTCTGTTTGTCCTGTTTGTCAGCTGCCGGACTTATCAATCCTAGAGAAAATACAAAGAACACTGGCTACGGGTTATTATCATGTTCCCTCCGGTAGATCGATCAAAACTGGCACTTTTGTTTGCAGCTCAGATAAAAAGAAGAACAGGCAAATGCGGTAAACCGGGAGGCCGGAGAAAGGTCGTTTCGATTTTTCTATGGATCCGATGGCCGAGCGGTCGGGAGTCTTCTTGCTATCTATTGTTTCCTCTTGCTTTAGTAGCGGGACATCGCTTTCAGACATGCAACCGGATCGCCGATTAAAATAATAGCGATGCGTATGACTAGAATAAACAACGCGATCCCGTTCGAATGCCATGACAAATATGAATACAAGTTTCAACCAATCTTAAAAAAAGCTAAAACTTTTGTTCCATCCTAATCAACCAGAAAAAAAGTTAACAGGAGAAAACATCCCTACACGCATACAGCGGCATTCCTATTCCCCCAAACGAATGATTGAATAGATGACGGAGCATTTTTTCACAGCTTCTTACATTTTTTTCGGTCCATCACACAGCAGACATTCCGAGGAAATCGCATTCATTTTCCCCATTGTCATCACTCTTTCCATTATCAGATTCGCCTGCCAAACCGGCAGCCAATGCGTTCGTGCTGATTTTCCCAGACGGTGGTTGGGCCGGGTATGAAAAATATCGTTTATCAACAAAACCACACCCGCGTGTCTAGATCATCTGGAACACTTGTAGTGTCGTTCGTCCTCGTCCTAGGACCGACCGAAGTGACATTTTCGATCGATTGGAAACGAAGAAGATTAATGAGATAGGCATCGAGGCACCCGAAAAAAAAAAATAAGTACGGACCTTTCGCCAACGAAGTAATTTGAACTTTATCGCATCCGTGGGAATTTTGCAAGACAACACAAGTATTCATTATCGGTGGACATCGAACAAGATTCAATCAATGGTGAAGATACGTGTCATTATCTCCATTTTGGTTCCATTTCCAACAAGCTACAGCTCGGCTACCGTAAGAATCATTGAAGCACGGTGCACACAGAGAACGTCGACGGTCAAATGGCCGTTAGCTACAAGCTTTCATTATGATGCTATGAAGATGGTCCAGTCTTGCAGGGAACCGAACCCGTTTCAATCGAACGAACTGCGAGCCAATTTGAATGCATTGGAGCGGGAAAATGTGCAATAGAACGAGCGAACGAGCAAGAAGGAACGGAACGGCAAATGCACAAGTTATGATTCTCAAATGTCTCGGAAAAGACCATGTATCAGTCCGTGGAGGCAGAGACGCTGGTTGTTAAGCTAACGGTGCCTTTCTGATGATGGTGTTGTGGTGGTTGATTGTGCAAGTCATTGAACTTTCTGCCTGAGAGAAGAATCCCCTTCGTGGTACGGGATGCTTCGGCTCGGACCAACAGCAGGATGGTTGTTTCAATTGCATTTGAAGTGGATATTAGCTATTGACATCGGCAATTAGCTGTCATTGATGGTTTGCGATGATGGATGTTTCTATCAATTACGTCTAATGTGGTTTGTTGAGAATTGAACAGTCATGATTGTAGAACAGTTGGTGCAAAATGGAAAATGGCATTGTTAGGTTTTGATTATTCTCTAGTCGAATAACGATGGTCAGTTCTATTCTACCGAAGTGCGAAACGAAATTTATACACTTGGTGGCCTACAAACGCTACAAAATTCCGATAAATTTTTAATTTAACAATATCTACACCTATTTGTAATTTGAAAATTTATCACAAACTTCAAACTTGACAGTTGTTTTGGTTTCATGACTTTAAAATAATTGCAGCATATTTCAAGACGGTGCTTATTTCAGATGAGGGATAATGAATATTGAACACTGGCTTTTAACACCAAATTCCAAAATGGATTTCCAGAAAAACAGACGCGGTTGGTCAAAGCAAAGATGGATATTGGAGGGTGTGCTTCGATGAGCGAAAATAGACACGAGTGATATGATCTTCAGGAAGTCTATCCAACTTTTTGGTTTCGCCGGCTAAGTTGATATTGTTGCACGCAAACTTTGAGACGATGGCGGAAACGGACATCAGACTTACGGCTGAAGCTAGCAAGATTGAGCATGTCATTAATGCGTTAAAGCATATGAATGGAAGAGACTCATCAGAAGACACTGTTAGCGTCCCAACTCGAGTTCAGATCGACGGTGATGAAATCGAAGCGGTAGACAAATTTATGTATCTGAGCTACTGGGTGACCGCCGAAAATGACACCAGAAGAGACTTACAAACGGGTCCAGACTGTGAGGCTGACAAAGTGCAGCCATGGACCGAATAGAATAGAGACAACTCGTGTACACAGCAGAGGCCACATAAGCCTGGCCTGATTAGTAAGATAAGTTAATTTTTAATAATATTGAATTTAGTTGTAATTTAGGGTGACGATTCCCACCATACAAAAAAAAAAACAAAAAGCCGGAATCATGGCCGATTTGCATTAATGGAAGAATTTTTGAAGGCATGAACAACAAACTACTAAATTTCACATGCCCAAATTTAATTACACTTGCTTGCTGCAAAGTAGAATTCTATTAACGTTCGGCATGCGACATCTTTTTAGTTTTTTAAGATGTTTGCCATTCTAAAATTCGAATATGCGATGCAAATCGACGGTGACAACCAATTTTGTATTCTAGCAACTTTCACTTTAAAATAATGCAGTTCTAATATGCTGAAATGTAGTTCTAAAAAGAATTTCTACAACAATCTCAATCAGACTAAAGTAGAATTATTAAACATTCAATATAATTCTTCAGGATTTCAGGGGATTTTTTCAACTCTAAGGAACATTGCAGAGCAGAGACGTATCGTAATCAAAAGTTCAAACGGTTCAATAGGGTGCCCAGAACGAACGGTGTTTTGAACATAACCCATATGTGTATAGATTTTCCAAGCAGATTGCAGTTTGTTTCGGAAAAATCATTAAAACATATGCCAAAAAAAGGTATTTAGATGTTTCCCTCCAGGACGCCATCCCAACAACGTTGTCTTAGATGACGATTTCAGTTGATCCCAACAAGTTAATAACCTTTTATTGAAGTTTATGCTAACGGACCTTTTCCTCGTCACACTAGATGATCAATATGAATTATTGATGTGTAATATGAATTATTGTATTAGTGCTGTTTCTTTTGCCATCATCAGTGTAAGCCATATACTGAATAGTACTTGAAAGAACGCCACATAATGGGAAAAATCTGAAACTGTCTTGACTATAATTTAGAAGAAACACCGCTTATCTTTTTTCAAAGGAATCGAAGATATATCAATTTCATATGAATAAGCCGATTTGTTCGAAAACGAGAATAGGGGTGAAAATCTCAGGGTAACATGTGGAACAATAAAGTCTGTGGATGATTTTTTTTTGCTCATCCGATCCAAATATCAAGAGAAACAAATCAATGCGCAATTACAGTAATGCAGAATGCAAAAACGTTCTTACTATATTACTTTTGCAAATTTGTTTTTTTTAGAAGAAATTATTATTTTTATAAAAACAGATTTTAACAGAAATTATTACTTTTACGAAAACAGATTTATGAATTGTGCATAAGAAAAGTACGCTTGTGTTAACTTAACGGGGCTGGTACCGCATTGTTTAGGAATTGGCAAGTATAATATGACACTTCTTTTTTCAAAATTTCGATTTTAACTGAGATTTTTCATTTTTTTAAGACAATTCTAACGAGTAAGTCCAAAATCTATCCGAATTTCGTGAATTATTGACTCATGATCTTCAAAGGAAATAAGCAGATTAATTTCATAGAATGACAGAACATGGTGAGACCATTCCAATTATAGAAAACATAAAGCATACTAATTCCATTGACTAACTTTCTCGTTTTCGTTGTAAAATTATGGTGATTTTCTACGCCAGAATGATGATATCAGTTCATCAAAACAAGTTATAAACCTATTTATTGAAGTTACATCTGAATAAGGATGGTAAAGAACGTTTTTCTTGTCACACTAGATCATCAACAAATAAATGCAATTGTGCATTATTGTTATGCCAATTACCAACCATCAGTGTAAGGCATAGACTTGATAGTACTCGGTACGTCACCGCATAATGGCAAAAATCTGAAGCCGATTTGACTAGAATTTAGAAGAAGCACTCCTATTGCTTTTACAAACGAGTCAGGTTTGTCAAAAAAATAAAAATTCGTTCGAAATCAAAAATAGGGATGAAAATCTCCGGGTGACATGTGGTACAAACAAATCTTTGTGATTTATGCGGAATACAGAAGATGGCATTTTATTACTTTAAAAAAAAACGAGGTTAATATCCATATTTCTCAAGCCAACCTTCTTTCATTGACTAGCTTCCTCGTTTTCTTTGCAAACTATGCTGGTTTATTATGCCAGAGTGTAATTTAATCGACTATAAGAAAATTGTTTAATTTGTAAGGCAGTGGAATGAAGGAAGAAACGAAAAAGTAAGAAGCAAAATCTGCTGCCAATACCGTATATTGATTCCTTGTCACAAATGAATTCGACAAGCCAAAGATCTTTCTTTTATTCTTAGTTTTGGTCGTGATCGTTGGAGCAGAATATTTTGATACAACTTCAACATAAATTCTTAAATCTAATCATCAAATATATAATTGAAGCGTTTCGTTCTTTCAAAGGAAACAGGCAACTTAGCGCTCTGCTTTATGATTAATTTGCAACGCTGAGCGAATTTCTCATTTGTAAGGGAATCTAAGCCCTAGCAGCATAAAAAACAAACCCAAACAACAAAAAAAAAAAAAACACAAAAAAAAAAACCCAAAAAACCAAAAAAAACAAACAACACAAAAAGCCCCAAAAATATACACATCAAAAACACTCAAAATACACGAAACAATTGCAAAGCTACTTTAAGCAGGTACTGGGACTACAGTTTTATACCTCGTTGGAAAGAGGAAATGTTGCTGATCGTTTTAAGCAAAAAAATTGTCGAAGTTCCCAAAAAAATACCTCGTATGGCAGGCAATATGTGGATGCGGTCTCAGAAGCGACATCTTCATCACGACTGGCACTCTAAATGGACAAATTTACGTAAAAGAGTGTCTGAATAAACGACTGTTGCCGTTCATTCGGGAACACAACGGTTCGGTGCTGTTCTGGCCTGACCTGGCATCTTGCCACTATGGAAAACTGGCTAAGGATTGATACATTGCTAATGGTGTAAATATTGTCCCAAATTATTGCAATCCGCCAAATTCGCCAGAACTCCGTCCGATCGAAAAGTATTGGGCTCTGGTCAAGAGGAATCTTCGAAAAACGAATAGCGTAGCAATTGATGAGAAAAGCTTCAGGCGTAACTGGCAGAAAGCTGCAAAATTGGTGACGGATGACACTGTGCAAAAACTGATGGAAGGTGTCAAACGAAAGGTGCGGGCATTTGGATATAACAGGTCAAATTGACTTAACTGTATATGTTTTATATTTGTATTTTTATGAAGTCTTAAATAAATGATTTACTTTTGATTTTCTCATATTTTCCATTTAATACCACTAATTTCCCGTTGACTACTTTTTGGTGTGCACATTCTTTACTTCTTGCAAATCGGTTTAAGTAACATGCGTGTGACATGATTAAGTCACAATCAAGTTGCTGCAACCGATTTTGCTGCAATGTAATGCTTGGGAAGAGTAAAGTAAATCACGTAATTTAAATTGAAGATATGTTAAGTTAAAACATTTTCCCTGTTCAATAAACAGGTTGAACAAGCCAATGAGGCACCACTGCTGCAACGTGAATCAGACAAACTTCAACGGAATAGTTCTAAGAATAGTTACAATGACGAACTTTCTTGAGCTAATAAAAGGATGACAATTATATCTGACGCCAATTTCAGGTGAAAATTCAAAACATTCAGAGAACAACCCCAAGAGCTTTCCGAACAAATTTTGAAGAAAAATCCAAAATGTAAAAATTGTTTGCGAAATTAAGTGGAGGATGTTAATTAATTAATTTATTATTTATTAGAGCTTTGAATGTATTCAAATTTATATACATTTTCATAAGAGGTTTTAAACTTTATCAAATCCATAGATTCTTTATAGATGCAGCGATAAATTTTCAACATAAGTATTTCAGAGAAAAATGTATTCGTATTCCGACATTTTTTCCCACTGATGAGGCTTAAACTCACCAACTTGGTCATTACTTATGGAAATCAAATAGTGGTCATATTGTTTTGGCGTCAGCGGTCTCACATTTTTGGAGCGATAAACGGAAAATTGTGAATAAAATACAGCAAGAAATTAAATTTATTACTAGACTTTTGTCGAAATATCAGCACCATTGGATCACTGGACAATGAATCCCACCAAGTTGAAGACAGAACCATTCTATATAAAAATTGAGCTTTGTATTGTCCGTCAGGGTACCTTTATTTCTACAAATGAAAAAGATAGGGTTTTGATTTTTATGAATGAGAAGGACCGGCCTAGTTTATATTTTGTCCAGAACGATTTCGCTCCAAATTTTCAAACTTAGGTTGAAAATGTATCTCTGAATTCAGATTCTTGATCAGTGTTGATTTCAATGAGAATTTTAAGTTCCATAATCCCGCTACATTTGCTGTATATTTTGAAGTTTGAAAAGGCATTTAAAGGAAATGATGCTTTGCCAGAGAATATTCTCTGAATTTCACACGCTTAAACTGGATTTTTTATTTGAGGTAAGTTTTATTAGTAAGTTTATGAGTAAAAATGTTGAATTTGAACTACATGTCTTCGAAATATGCAAGTTCTCTCGTGTTTACAACTTCTAAAAGACTTATTGTGTTCGTCGTTTCACAGCAATCTCCGTCATACGTTTCAACCAGTTTTCTTAAATTTTTGATGATAGACGAAAGATCACAATCAGTTGTTGACATAACAATTGGCTGCATCTCTGGGGTTTCCTTTAGAGTTTCAATATTTGACTGCCTCTCACTTTACCCCTTCACACTAAGAAATTATGAATATTACATGAGACGTAATCCAAATTTGATTTACGTCAAGAGACGTAAACAAAGATCACAAGTAAAATTAAGTAAATTGATTTTCTCGTCTCTTTCGACTGAGTCCTAAAGGCCGGTCGTATGTGTCGGTCTCAGGGAACCTATATTTACATGCCTTTTTGGTAATGTGTTTCGTAGTACTTTTGATTGGTATGTTTGGTATATTTGTTTCAAATATCTTTAATCCAAGTATGCTCAATTGGTCGGGTTCCTTTTATTTCTTTCTTGGAATTTGTTGGCTTATTGTTTATCACAATTCTCTTATACCTGGTTTTCAATTAGTGTTTAAATTCATTTCTACAGTTATTAAAAAGTTAAATAGAAATTTCTACAAGCGCTTTGCGACAACTTCGCTAAAATGCTTAGGCAAATGTAATCACAAGCATAACCGCGAAAATCGACGAATTATTCGTATAACTCATTCAAAGTACTCAAAAAATAAAACTATCTTTAAAGAGGTTTGAAAAAGTTTACAGTTATGTAAGTTATAACTTTTTTTAAACTCGCTTGACACTCACATCAGACAATTTATGAGAAATTATACTTTTTACCCACTCAAATTAACAGATTGTCCAATGTTGAGATAATGTCGTTAAGAATTTGATGTCAGGACACCCAGCACTGCAATAGTTTTTAGCTCTAACATGAACATAAATTTTAGGCAGTAATCAAAGTATGAACTCCTTGAAGGATTCCAAAAAATCCGTTGGAATGGTCATGAGAACATTACTTTTATTTTACCACTGAAAATAGTATTTGACGTGTACCTAAAACAAACCCTGAATGTATCAGCCCTAATATAAATAGGAAATTATGTTCAACTTCTTTATGACAAATTACGCAACTTTGACGATCCATAAGGCTTGCTTCATTTAGAATTGGAACAAACTTTTGCTCATATTGTGGCGCTCCTGGTGGACGGATTTGGAAGTTCTTGGCGCTCACGTGTCGGGAATTTTGTCAGCTTCACGTATGTATTTTTGACATTCCGCAAATCGACTGTACTTTGTAAACAATCAACATGGAAGCCGAAAGAAGGGAAAAATTGTGCACAGTTATTTGGAAAATCCATTGTGGTCTGCATCTAGGCTAGCTAAACAGCTGAAATTGCCCAGAAATACCGTATGGCGCGTTATCAAACGGTATAAGGAAACATTGACGACGATTCGGAAGCCTCAAACCAATCGTCGGAGTAAAACTGTCGACCGGAAACTGCGTGGTAAGATTTTGAAGACGATTAAGAGGAATCCCAATCTGTCGGACCGTGATTTGGCCAGAAAATTCGGTGCTGCCCATAGTACCGTGATGAGAACTCGACTCCGGGAAGGAATCAAGTCGTATCGAGCTAGCAAACAGCCAAATCGGACCATAAAACAGAATAGTGTGGCCAAAATCCGTGCTCGGAAGCTATACGACCAGGTGCTGACCAAGTTCGACGGGTGTCTTCTGATGGACGATGAAACCTATGTCAAGGCTGACTTCGGGCAAATCCCAGGTCAAAAATTTTACTTGGCAACGGCTCGGGGGGATGTTCCAGCCAAATTTAAATTTGTTTTTGCCGACAAATTTGCACGAAAATTCATGATTCGGCAGGGCATTTGCAGCTGTGGCAAAAAAAACGAAAGTTTTCGTTACAAATAAGACAATGACGTCGGAACTATACCAAAAAGAGTGTCTCCAAAAACGAATTTTGCCGTTCATTCGATCCCACGAGCATCCCGTAATGTTTTGGCCAGATTTGGCAAGCTGTCATTACAGCAAAGTCGTTCAAGAATGGTATGCAGAGAAAGGGGTCCAGGTTGTTCCGAAAAACCTTAACCCACCCAACTGCCCCCAGTTCCGCCCTATTGAGAAATACTGGGCAATCATGAAGAGGAGACTCAAGGCAAAGGGAAAGGTTGTCAAAGACATCAATCAGATGAAGACCTGGTGGAATAAGATAGCTAAAACGATGGACGAAGAAGGTGTGCGCCGCCTAATGAGCCGTGTTACAGGAAAAATTCGAGAATTCCTTCGAAACCGCGACGAATAATTTTATCCGTATTTTTTCTTAAAAGTATGAAGAAAACGCTACATTTGTATAAAAAAAGATCTTGAATTCAATAATAAATAACTGAAATACAGGCAATTGTTTTTGTTCCAATTCTATCTGAAGCAAGCTTTAGAATTGTCAAAATCGTGTTCTCATTCCAAAAAGGTTTTGGCAATCCAATCAAATCACTTACAAATGTCATTCATCTCATGTTCCTTCATTTTTCAAACAGATACATACCTGAAAAGAGAGAGAAAATATACAAAATAATTAATAAATCTTCTCCATTACGAGGTAAAACAATAATTGTCAGAGTAATTGTTTCTGAAACCCTCCAATCAGCAACTTATTCTGACAAATTGAAATCACCCCAGAGGCATAGTTAACATCATCGCGACGACTAAAGACCAAAACTTATGCAATTAATCAAATAAATCTGTGGATAGCAGTCCCTTGGTCCAACTCCAAATTTTCCGCCCTTCCGCCAGCGTTCCAAAATGCCAATTATTTCCATCGCAAACGCCAACAATGACGCGAGACGGCCCTTCAAGCGCACAAAAAAAAAATAACACACTTCTTGGAACAATTCTATGGCACTTTTCTCGCCCCAACACACAAGCAAACCAGCCCAAGTGGGAGTTTGGTAAAGCGCCAGTCAGACAGCCAGGAGCCAACCAACCAACCAACGTCGAGGCTCTCGAAAGCCCGCTTTTTCGGGTCGCATTGTAGTCGCGTGCGGATAAGCGGAAATCGAAAAACTCCTTCCGGGTATAAGTTTTCCGCAAAATTTTGCGAAAGTTACTGCAACTCGGTTTATCTGCAACAAATTGGAGCAAGGTGTGATGGAAGGTTTACGTGGGATTTCTGAACCATCAGATTGGCCAACGGGTACGAACAGATGAGGGTGACCAACGGGCTAGGGTGATTAATTTATACGAAGAATATTATTACTTCAGCTTCTCGCTACGAAACGATTATTGGACCCGGGAAATCAGAAGTCAAGTGAAAAACGATGTTCATCGTTTAGGTTACATAAATGCAAAATTTCAACTCGAATACAAATTTTATACACCTCAAGATGAGTTGCACATATACACATCCTATTTATTATGAATCATCTAAGTGATTAACCGACATCGATTGATGAATGAAACAAACTCATCGCTTGATTGGATAGTACAAAAAAAGGCTGGCAACCCCATTAGAACAAGGAAAACTTGAAAGACGCAACAGCTCGCCTCTATCGGTCATCTTAGCAGAAGCAAGAAACAGAAATGCAGTCTTAAATCGGGTACATGCTACATCTGTGAAATATGAAGCAAATCGTGTGCTTCAAGATTCGAATAACAAGAATGCCTTACTTCAAGGAGAGCAAATCGAAGGTGTATGGGTCCTCCTTAGCAGAGTCGGTATGAACAACACTATGCTGGAGTTGGCCGGGTTCGGTCTGGTCGATGAAGTTTACGTAGAAGGAAATTTCTCGACTCACTGTTCATAGTGTATGATTTTCCTTGCAATCATACAATCATACTAATGCAAAAATGATATCTGGCATCGAAAGCTCTCAATGAGCAACTGTGGAAGTGCATTTAGAACACTTAATTAAGAACAGGCCGTAAGCTGTTTGTGATAAACCATTAGCTGGAAATTCTAAGAAAGAAAGAATAGTTTCGATTTCGAAAATAGTTTCATCACTCGCATCGATACACGGAAAATCAGGGATTTGCGAGGGTTCTCCGGATAAATGTCATATGAAGCTCAGACATTTGATCGGAGGCGGAGATTGCTTCGTTTTGAAGTACCTTGGAAGAACGACCGGCAACGGTTATGGCGGTAGAGACGGAGGCGGTGATCATAAATTTTTCGCCCCATTTCCATGACTCGATGGAGCTGACCCAGATTCCCGGTTGGTTACTAACCCCACCTTCGCTACCACAAGCACTGACACAGCCCACCCAATAACGGCAACCGGTAAAGTTTATTTCTATTTTTTTTTATGGTCGTTGGTTGTCTTATCCTTTTTGGATTCACATTTTTTTTCTACCCCATATCATACAACTTCCGAGCCAATAACAACGATGCTCGTGCAACTATCCCGTGAAGGCGTAGTAGACCACTTTCTTTGTTCAACTGATTAGGTCAACCTGGCGTGTTGGGCCGGTATCATTTATCACCGGAAATAACACACGAGGATGGGCTTGAAAATAGAACTGGCGAAGGATAGCCACGTTGCATGAGTGAAGTCCCGAGGGACTAACAAGCGCGGGCGCTCGGACGTGTTGACCATTCGGAAAATCAATTGGAGTAAATTGGAGCAGGTAGGCTGCTCAAAGGACCACTAATAGGGGAAATATACTGTTGTCTGGTCAGGTGTTTCTGTTGTGGATATGCTCGCTTATCATGGTTGCTTTTACGGAAATACATTTTAGTTATCCTTAAACTAAAACTTACATAAATTACTTAAATCCTTCTTCTTTATGCATCAAAAACATTTTTAAATAATATGCGCTTCACATTTCACGTACAGCTACGCTTCCTTCTCAAAAGCTACAACATTAACCTAATTTCAACCGAAGTTACCACCCCAAGTTCAGTTTTATTTTCGTCCAAAGATGCTACTCACTTTTAACGATCGATGCAAATTTTGCGAGGAAAGAGAGGCAAGAGCTTTCACAAATATTCAGAGATAAGATGCCTTTTCAACAACAACAAAAACGATAAGGCGAAGCGCTTCGTTATTAGTAACAAAGCGAAATTCAGCTCATCCTTTTAAAAAGCACTAAAACCCTAACCCACATCTTTTGCTTTCATCTGTATCAACAACATCATCATCAGCACCCCCGCCACACGAACACATGGGCGATTATGTTCCGAATCTGCATAAACTTCAAATGAGTGTTTTTGTTCCGACGGTTCCGGAGGTGGTTAAAAACATTCGCCCATGTGTGGTGGATCATGCTACCGAAAATGGCTACACCCTTTGAGGAGAAAGTAGAAAAACAAAGCCGAACAAGAAGACGCCGACGTCGACCGTTGAACTTTCGACCGACGGTGGCGGAGATATGGTTTGTTATTGTTGTGATTTTGATCTTTCTAGTGTGCGTGTTGTTCGTTGTTGGTTGGCGTCGTCGTCGTCGTGGTCGGAGAGAAGCGTCTTCTTTTGTTATGTATGCAAATTTATGCTCAGGGCATATTTTTAAGGACGCAGGAGAAGGGGTTTGGAGATGAGTTGACAGCAGAGTGCACACGGGTTTCAATGTTATCATTTTTATTTTCGATTATATTGTTTAGCTTAGGCTGGTTGATCAAAATGTAAATTGCTTTTGCAGTTGAAAACATTGAATAACGTCACGAGGAATGCAAACAGCAGACACATCAACGGATGTTAAGGCACTATCTTCTTTGATCGATTATCATTTCGACTATTTCTCAGCTGTAAAACTTCACCTGTTGTGGTTATGTTTGATGAACTTCTGTTTGTAAAATTGGATTCAAATAGTTTTCAATATGTAATCACCCAGCAGATCAGAGTTCGAAAAACTTAGGAATATTGAATCTACAGACTAAATTTAAAAAAAAAAAACATTTGGGTAAGTAGCGGGGCTTCAAATGGTGAGTTGACAACCTGGAAGCTTGACAAGTTGCTATCTCACGCCTCCATGAGTCACGATCGTTTATCTGTAAATCACATTGGATAGGGTCCGGCAATTGAACTGCTACATAAGATTAAGAGCTAGTACAATGTTGCACATAAAATGACATCGGGCCTCCCTTTGTCGCTTTGTTAACAATGAGTCTTAGCTGTAAGCTGGCGTGCAACATAAAAAAGGGGTTGTTTGTTGTATTTACATGTTTTTTTCAATCTCGTACTTCAATTGCTTCACCCTGTACATACCTTATTTTTTATTCAAAATCGATCAATTCCAGGTCCAGCTAAAACGATCAATTCCAGTCTCAAGATCTGCCACCCTTCTTCCTTAGTGTGAAGCGGCACGTCGTGTTGCATTTTTTTGTTTTTCGCCCTTTCTACTTGTTTAGCCTCGCGGCTTTGGAGGATCCTTTTTAGTGTTTTTAGTAATTTAACAGTGTGGAAAATGTGTCAGTTTACAGCATGTGTGCTGACATATTGATGCTTTTCTAAATCCATATATTCTATTGGTGATAGTGCGATAATGGCTGGTGTAGTAGAATCGGGACGTTACTCATCCTCATTGGTTTGCAATGGTTAACTTCATCGTTGCTGTGTATGCTGGATCTGGCGTCCCCTATGCTGCCATATTTTTGTACAGTAAACCAATTAGAAGCGCAAGTCCTCTAATAAGTTCCCTTTCATCACCCGTACTTATATTCTCAGACATTCTTCTCGTTTCAGAGGGCGAGTAATGGCGCTATAACCATAAGCCATATGGGGATAGGATTATAGTTAATGCTTGTGTCCCAACCGTTTGAAGAAAAATGGAGCATCACTTATCCTTCTTAGACTAGATGCTCCCAATGACCATTTTTAAATAAATATTTGTTTTGTACAACAAACAGGGCATTCTGTTTGACTGTTCTCTCCGACTATTCATTTCCCTCTTCCTATGATATCTATTGATGGCTACGTGTCTGCTTAAGGTAGATACCAAATCCTCGCTATCTTCAACTGTTGCATGGACGTGGCCAGGTTGAAGAATCACTTGTTGCTCTATGCTTTGAAATTGATTCAAGACGGAAATTACTGAGCTTTCGATGCCAGGTACCATTTTTGCATTAGTTTGATTGTGTGGCAAGAACAATCATACATTATGTCCAGGGAGTCGAAAAAATTTCATCAACGAAAAATTCCTAGATCAGGCCGGGAATCGAACAGAGACACCTACAGACTTTCTACCATCTAAGTTACAGATACACAGTCTTTTATCGTTAACTATCATTCAAATATTATTCTGTTTTAAACGATATTATTTTATTACGTAATATTATTATTTTATGTTATGAAATGATAGTATATTATTCCATTTTAATTCGCTTCTATCATTAATATCATTGTAGTACCTATAAGATCCAGTTCAAATGATTATTGCGATGCAAGGAAACGGAACAACATTTCGAAATTTTAAATATACTATTCTTTACGTGTATATAAAATTTCAGATCATCCATGGAAAAACCAAGTCTTGTAAAATAATTTTAATTTCTTTTTTTTCGTGACTATGAAACATTCAGGTTTATAATGGAATCTTACTATAATTGCAGCAGGACAACACAAACATGCATGTCTACAGTAACTACAAATGGAATTGTTATTATTATTGCATATTGAGTTTACATTATTATCATAAAGAAATTTGTGCTTCATATTATAGAACGGGAAGGATCATTAAGTGTTTCAGCAGAACGGAGCATTCTTGCACACAGCGAATCTGGTTCAGAACTGGCGTCGGAAAAACTAAACCCTCTGTTTGTCCAAAGATGAAGGGCCTCCCAGATCTGAACCCGCTGGATTATGTTTGTGAAAGATATAAAGCTGTAATCCGTAATGCGGTACGACATCATGTCTGTGAAAGTCGTGAGTAGCATCTGCGACGGATTTGAACAACATTTGAAGGTGCTGGGATTATTCGGAAACATCTGCTGTAGTGAATGAATACGACTAATATCAATATTAATATCAATATAAACAAAAAGCGATGAAATCTAAATAACTTAAGTGTGTATTCGATAAGAATGGCACGGCGAAAATCTACTGTAACTTTTGAACCGTATGAGTAAAAAACCTGAAAATTTAAGCAAATCTTATTCATAGTGTATTATTTACAACCGTCATGTTTCATAGTTATTGATACATTTCATCAAATTTGTGCACTTACAATCAAAATCCAGAGGCGTCCCACCGATGGATCGCTAAAAATCTTGGAATTGCGAATACAACTGTGTCTCGTGTGAAAAAAACCTTCAAGGAGCGTGTGAGTGCCGAAGGAAGGAAGGCAGTGGTCTTAAAAGTGGTCCAATGGACAGTAAAATTTGCCAGGAAAGTATTGCAACAGCTCAAGAACCGTCCAAACATGCCAATTCGAGATGTCGCTAAAAAGTCCAAGGTGTCAGTCGATTTTGTGCAGAAAACCATGATGCGTGCTGGGTTACATGTTAACAAGGTTCAAAAAGCCCCACACCGGAATGAAAAGCAAAACATCACTGCGAAAACCCTGCGCCTGGAAACTCTACACGAAGTTGCTCACCAAATGGTGTTGCATCATGATGGATGACGAAACTCACGTCAAGGCCGATTTCCGTCAACTTCCTGGGCAAGAATATTTCGTTGCCATGTCTAAGTTCGATGTTCCGGAGGATGTTCGAAAGAAGAAATTATCGAACTTTGCTAAAAAGTTCCTGATCTGGCAGGCGATTTGCGGATGTGGTGAAATAAGCGCTCCCTACATCACTTCCGGTACAATCAACGGTGCGATTAGCACGGAAGAGTGCCTTAAGAAGCGTCTCTTGCCATTCATATGGAAGCGCAAAGGATCAGCTTTTGGTCTGACTACGCTCGAAACCTGTTGGAGTGGTACCGAGCCAACGGAGTCAAATTTGAGCCATACCCACCAAATACACCGGAACTTCGACCAAATTAAAAATTATGGGTCATTATGAAGACGGCACTTCGCAAACATCCCAAAACTATTAAAACAAAGCTGGAATTGAAGAAAATTTCGGTAATAACAACAAAAACACTGAGAAAATCGGTTGAACAAAATTTGATGGGTGGAGTGAAAAAGAATGTGTAGGAATTCGGGATGGGAGATTAAATAACATTTTTTTTTTGTAAATTATAACTCATTAGTAGTTTTCGCTTCCCTAAAAATTTCAAGAAAATCCGATATTCGGTTTAATTTTTATGAGTATGCATTTGTGAGCCATTTTTATCAAATGCACTCTTTAATGCGATTAAACGTCAATTAAATTTGCATGAAAATATACTGGACACGGTGCATATAAAAATCAAATAACGTGATATGGGAGGGTCCATCAGGGCACCCGATGGAGAGTGGAAATGCTAACTCCCAGTTGCGAATAACTCGTGGATTCAATAAATGATTTTCAGCCTTAGGCTGGTTCATGCCATAATTCTAAGGACGAATTTCAATTGAACTTGAGGAGAGTAAAAATAAAGATTTATATTTGTTTTGATTTCTAAAATAAACTAGGAGAGGGATATTTCAAATCTTCAACGTAAATCACTAAAAAAAGCGTGGTTTTGCACAACTGGATTCGTTAACAAGGAACATATGAAACAACTGTGGGCTCAAAGTTCAAATTAATAACTTTTTAACAAGTACGTCCCCAACCCCTCTGAGACAGAAAAAATCAAATTTAAAATTGATGATACTCCATCGTTAGCGATCGGATTTTGATGCGGTTTTTTGCAATAGATCACAAAATTATCCTAGTTTATAGAACTGCACTGGTTGTTCCAAAAATCCCCGTCGTTTCGGATTCCAAGGTGGGAGTACTGGCGTAAGTACCTGTCTAGGAATGGTGGACAAAATATTTTTAGAAGCGAAACATGGCATGCGGCATATCAAACTTCATGATTTTGCAAAACTAGGTTATCAAAAGACATTTTGAGGACTTCTGGCCATACTGGCCACTAAAAGAAGCCCTGGTGTCAGACTATACTGGCCACTTGAGGAGGCCCTGCGGAATCCGCGTTCCTCCGGGAAAGTGGCCATATACAAATTATTTCCAAAACCTGGCTTGCGACTCATCAAACTCAACATCAAAATCAATCAAATCATGATTTTGCAATAATAGGTCTTCGAAGGACATTCTGAGGGTGCCTGACTATACTGTCTACTTAGGGTGACCCTCCGGAGTCCAAATTCCTCCGGAAAAGTGGCCATATTCATTTTTTTTTTCCAAAACCTGGCTTGCGACACATCAAACTTCATGATTTTGCAAAACTAGGTCATGAGTGACGTTTTGAGGACTTCTGACCATACTGGCCACTTTAGGAGACCCTGCGGGATCTGGGTTCCTTCGGACAGGTGGACAGGTACTTACCCCAGGTACTTTGGAATCCGAAACTATGGAGGTTTTCGGAATAACCAGTACAGATATATATAAACTAGGATAATTTTGTGATCTATTGCAAAAATCCTCATCAAAATCTGATGGCTTACGATGGAGTATCGTCAATTTTAAATTTTAAATGTTCGGTCTCAGAGAGGTTGGGGACGTACGTGTTAAATGCATGTACTAGAACGTAACGCAAAACGTAAAGAACCGACAATTTGGTCCCAGAGATGTAGATCGACATAGTTGGCTCAAAAAATGCTTTAAGAGAGCAAATCTAATTCGGAAGACCGGTTGGTTGGTTAGAAAATCAGTCAAGAAACATGTGCGTTGGCCGTTTTAAGGCGCAGCGTCAGGTTAGTTGGATTCAACGTTGGTTAAACTTTTAAATCACAGCGGCTATGAAATTTTCAGATTTTCTATAGTATATTTAAATCCTGACAAAGCCAAAAATTTAAATTCTGATCCTGAAATCTTGAAAACAACTTTTGCTTTGCATTTTGAAACCCATTATAAACCGAATCGTATAAAATTTAATGCGATTAAAAAATTGAATTTTGACTAATGAAAAGATTCAAATCCCATGCTATTTATTCAAGGACATACTTATTAAAAATTGAGAAATTGAGTTTAACTTACTTTAGACCGTTCGCTCAGCTGTCGCACTGGCATCAGCTGTCTATAAATTGGCTGAATGGCAGTTCGGAGTGTTGTTAAGCATATTTGCCAAAAGTGAACGCAAAAAAGGTGATCAGCGATGGAATTCAAACGTAATAGTGTGATTGCTTTATACTTAGCTGGAATGTTACAACAAGCAATTATTCGTGAGCTCAAACACCTCAATATGAATAAAGTTTTTAGTTTATAGCTCGTTATAATAAAACCGGTAGCATCGCAAAATTCCATGAACGTGGTCATCAAAAGACTGGTGACGTTGAGTTGGATGTGTTGGAGTGAGATGGTTCGAAAAGTAAAGAAGTGACTTGAGCGAAATCCACGACGAAGTGCCAATCAATGGCGAAAGAACTGAATATATCTGACGCATATTGAAAAAATGAGGTCAAGGTCAAGACTTACAAGTTTCAAAAGGCCCATAATCTTACACCGAAGTAGCAACAAGTCGGACTTGAGAGAGCGAAGGAATTGATTCGCTTGTCGAAAGTGTTCAAATTACGCACATCGTGTTTTCTGACGATTTTTTTTTCTTAAGCGCTCAAAAGATAGGGTTTAATTGACCGTTCATACGAGAATTTATGTCATCTGTTGGCCCCGGGTGCACCATGATTTTCCTTTGTAGATAACTCGTCCCAGAAGCCATATAACTCGTCCCAGATTTTCCAAATTTTTTGTATGGTAAAATTATTGAGCTTGATTGATTCCACAATGAATTCCCTTAACTGCCACATCTAAGGATTTAAATAGGAATACACGTTCGGTATTACAGTTAAGGCAAAGTATTGTTAAAAAATTAGATTCTTAAAAAAGCTATCGGTAAATTGATCCAACTGACTCGAAATGACTATTTACAGCACAGATCTCCAGTTAAATCCTATTGCTCCTACCATTTCCAGGAGAGGCAAGTTTGATTATTTTTTTATACAGCTGAGTAATACACGAAGAGTGATCGGAGACTGATTTCAAATACATACCAGGGTCATGCTCAATCAAGTACTGAGTACCATGCACACGCTATCAACAAAGCATATGTAAGTGCGGACTAAACCAACTGCTGTCACGTATGTTTACCACGCGATACTCACGACCAGCGTGATAGTGATATCAGTTCAACTAAAACTCGAAAAACAACCACTAGCTCTTTGCCGAGAACATCTTACTAATAAATCAAATTAAACAGCATTTTTTATCAGGGTCGATATTAATATGAAATAAAATTTCAACTTTAACCACTAGCACATAATAAGCATGATCCTGTGGTAACAAACGGCCACTACCTACTGGAGCTGTTCGAAGCACGTTCCCTCCCTGTAGACACACAGTTGGCTAGATTTTAAATAAACCAAAACAATGAGCAAAAAGTTCAAACACGACGGGGCCAATTAAATTCGCAAAACATAAACTGGTTTTCTACGTCTACTGTTGCGGTACTTTTACCATCAATTAGGGTAAGACAGGTTAATTTAAACAAAACAAAAAGTTACTATGTCGGAGTATTAAAACGGTTTGATAGCGTTCCTCTATCACATTTCCAACGGAGGATGATGTTGTAAATCGGTTCTAGGATATATTCCGACAGGCATTCAAAGTTTTAAATTTTTTGTTCTCTCCGATCGTTCCTGTTCGAAGAAGGTTAAACCATACGGTTCGTTCCCGGAAAATTCCCCAAAACTTGAAAAGGGAGTCCGTTTGGGAGGGAAACTGCTTTAATTTGAATCCAGAGAGTACGCCGAACCTTAATAAAAAATGAACGATAGGTCTCGGAGGGATTTCCCCGACGACGAAGACCCTTTTCTCGGAAGTAAGGAGATGGGGTAAAGGTCAAGGTCACAGGTGTACAGTTCGAATTGAATTTCATTTCATCGCTGTTCTGATTGCCATACGATTCCAACCATGGGTGG
Source organism: Aedes koreicus (assembly GCA_024533555.2). Taxonomy (NCBI): domain Eukaryota; kingdom Metazoa; phylum Arthropoda; class Insecta; order Diptera; family Culicidae; genus Aedes; species Aedes koreicus. The sequence goes on along the minus strand of JAHHFK020005809.1, from coordinate 59,331 downwards.
AGAGAGACGGAGTATGATTTTCATTGGGAATGAAGGATTTGAAATGGAGTTCTATGGATGGAAAACTAGATTGATTTGTTGATTTCAGTAATTGAATTGGTAAACATGAAGAGCTGTAGAATTGATGTTCAATTTTAATGAACGAAGGATATCAAATTCAGTGTATTTGTTCCTATTCCATCGCGTATTATGGCTCCATGGCTGAGTAGCCTCTCAAGATCGCGGGAACTACTTTTTTTCCCCAAAATTCATCGTTTGACCCACTTCTCGGCTGACCGAACACTGCCAAATCAACCCCTTTTGAATTTAATCAGCCCAGATTCGGTGAGAAATGGGACGCACCGTAAGGCTTTACGATGGATCCCCCTTTTCAAACAGCCAATTAAAGGGGTAGAACAACATTTAATCTGGATGTTCGTTAGCATTACATTCGGTAATCACCATCCGATTACCCCACGGGAAAGTAGGCTTACTCGACAAAAAAAAATGTAATAGGTTTTAAATCCAAGGATAACGAGAGCACGGTGGTCCCCACGAGGATTCCAAATCAGTTAGCAGCCTACGACCAACAGCGACCGGAATCGATTTTATGAACGTGCTCAGCCACTCGAGCAAACGTGCAGTATTTGTCTATCATGCACACGTGGTTTTCGAGCGTTGTCGCATGTATCATTTTTGCTACATCGGCAGAGGTTTCAGTTTCGTTAGCTTAGATTTCAATGGCACCAGGGAGACGATAGGGTCATCTAGGCGTTAGACTAATCCATTCGTGCCTTCGTGGGGTGAGGATCATAAAAAGCAAATTAATGTTTACTCTTTAAGAAGCATTTACCCTAACCTGTATATCGGTTGTCAGATAAACGCTTCCAGCTTGATTTGTTTAAGTCTGAAAAAATTTTCTCCTGTAGAACCCAGCAAGCTATTTTTTTTTCTAAACCGCTAAAGGGACCTCTGTCTCTTTGTTCAATGTAATTGATTTCGGCTACCGGCTTCTGAGTAAGCCCGCGGCACAAATGTAAACGTATCTCGGACGTCTACCACCGGGTCGAAACAAATTTACAAGTAATAACCATTTCCCACCAACTTCGGTCATCTACTGCGAGATGGGATAACCAAAACGGAGACGTTGGACACAACGAGCGGCGGTACCCGTTCAAGCAAGATTATTATCATGGTCACAATTTTCCCAAACCATCCGGCGCGCCCTTCCTGGATTCGCCGATGATAGCAAAATAGATAGACAGCGTACCTTCAACAAAAGGTGAACCTCCCAGAGGGAGACCTACGGTCGTAGCACGTGCTTCAGGTTGAGGCCGACGGTTGAAATTGAGCTTTTGTGGAAAAATGAGATCGCTTCTTTATCTGTTCATCTAGAGCCAAGTTAGGTGGAATCCCGTCTGGATTCCGTGTGTGTATCTGGGAGTTATCGATTTCAATCAAGCATGCATATAGGCTCGAAATAAGACTCACGTTGAGGAAAACCGGTCGACATTATTTCTGTTTCAGCGAGTCGAACTGAGTCGCATTAAAATGTCGGCTTTACAAATTGTATGTTCACTGGAATACTTATCTACGTAAAATTTCGTGGGATATATTATTCTCCTATTTAAAACCGGAAGTTAATATTTAGGAGAACATAATGTTTGCTTTGATTTCACCGCAACATTCACTTGCATTTCTCGAAAATGTCTTGAAAGATTTAAATCTATCTTGATTGAAGCTTGCACACGTTGGAATCAGTAAAGCATTGCACACGTTAAATTTAGGACACTAAGATAATGCCAGCAAAAAATCTAGACATAAACCAACAAAACCGATGGTGTAATAGAGTTATATGTACAGTAAAAAAAAAGTTCATTGTGATGTTAATCCTTCTTTCTGTAAAATTCTCTAGCTTTCTGTTGTACACCGCCATCAGATTCCGTACAGTATCATCATCCCTTCTCCATCTTTTCTTGAAATCGAGGATGTGCTATCTTCTTAGTTTCCGCTTAATCAGAGCCCAGTATTTTTCTATTGGGCAAAGTTCTGGACAGATAGCGGATGGCTATTTATGGCACGTATTTGATCTCTTGTGCCTTCTACCATTCCAGGACGTGTGTAACGCATAGTGACAAGAGGCCATAATAGAGCTGGAGAGTCATGGCTTCATATAAACGGTAGTAACCGCTTTTGCAGACATTCTTTCTCGTACACATTCTTTTTGATAGTGCCGATGGAGGTGAAACTTTTGGATTTTTGGCCACAACTACAGGGTGAGTGGGAGTTCCTGTCAGTGAAGTCTGTGGTCATAAAAATGAGAAGCTTGAATGATGATTAGATTAGATGCCTTTATTAAAGAGACTTTCAGCCGGTGGCTGGTTCGTCTCTTGAGAAGCTTGAATGAATTTTAATTTTCAATGTACTTCTTGTTCACACTTGAAACATTATGCAACCTTTGAACAGCTAGTTTATCACGAGGAATATCAGAAAGATGTGCTGTAGACACCCGATCATTTTGCTGGTTGTGATGATCCTGTAGCAGGACATTTTTTCGTCCGAAAACAGAATTTCACAACCACCGTGCCACTTGAGCAGCTTCCGACATCTTTCGCCTCTTGCAATCTTGTGCTTTTCAGTCAAGCCATGCATCCGTTGTTTTTTGTATGGATTCAGTCCAAGGTCGTCTTTCAAAATACTCCTGATCGTTGACTGCGACATTCCCAGTTCTTTGGCCATCTTTCGGCCAGACTTGCCAGGATTCCGCCGAATTCGCTCTCTCACTCGTTTAATGGCTTCTTGACACCTGACAGTGCTTTACGGCCAGGTCTGGGAGGTATTTTCCAAAAACCAATTTCTTTGTAGTTTGATAGTGTGAAAGATGAATCTTTCGTTTATTCCGAGTGGTTTCAATTTATTTTAAATAGTAAGCGATCTAAAATGTTTCAAAAACAGACTTATCACGTTCTCCCTTTTCGCGTCCATGATTGCTACGAGTTTCAAACGAATGTAAATTCAAAACAAGCCGTGTTGACATTTGAATATACTCTAAAAGAAAAATGTACAAACAAGTCTTTCGTTGACCCATCCAACGTTACACATGTTTAAAAAAAACACTGACATGAATTACCACTCGCCCTGTACATATAGCCTGTCAAAGCAAATACTTCTTGGGGAATTTAGACACCTTCTTTGTCCGGAAATACCCAGCATCGGCGTTTCTTTGCACTGCGGTATAAAAAGCCAGTCCAGGAAGCTGTTGAAAGTCTTGGAGCACATATTTTTCGTTGTCCATTATGGTACAAGAAATTTAGTGTAAAGCTCCTTAACATGGCTATTTGTATTGCCACTTGCAAATTTGCCTTCATTCCATGCCTCTGTTTTACTTTTTGCACATATGATTTTGATTTTCCAACTTTGCGAGCCACATTTTGTACAGAAAGGTTGGAATGTTTCTCAATATTGGCTGACACCTTCTTGTCCATTTGGTGAAAGCATATTATTCGGTTTGTTCCGCTTCCAACCTTCTGATTTACAATCAAGCGCTTTTCAAACAATTTGCAAACACTAAACACAATACTTGTTGGTAGTTTTAGTTTCTAGACAAGATCGCGTACCGACTACGTCGGATTTTTTCTGCAGTTCGACGCCAGTATACCAAATGCAAAAAGAATTTAAACGTGCTGTACCACGAAATAAAGTGGAAGTTCGTATAATTGAAACATTTCAGCGATCGGTGAAATAATTCAAAAACTACACTGAAAGAAAAGTGTCCGGAATTTAACGTAGACAGGCTTTATGAGCGTTTCCCAGTGTAATCAGCGTAAATCATAATCTTCCATGACCCGCTTCGATTTGGATAAAACTTTGTAGATGGTTTCAGTATGTGAAATCAAGTTTTTAATCTTGATCAAACAAATTCTTGACTCAAGACTAATGTTTCAAAAGGGTGCTTGTTTTTGCATACGTGTAATCTTCAAAATATCATAACTCGTAAACCGTTGATTGTAATTAAATTGTATCTGAGAAGAAAGAGTAGACAATCAATGGGACTTTGTAAAAACACTGAAAAAATATAGTTTTTTTTTTTATAAATATTCGAAATAAAATTTGAAAATTGTGGATGCATATCTTTTTAATGTACGATTAAAAACATCAAGAACATTTTTGTGTACGGTAACGGACATTTTTCAATGCTCTAAGGGATCTGTTATATACGTCGATTTCGGCGATGCCGTTGGTAAATAGTTCATAAACGTTATGAGCCCAGGAATAATCCGGCAGTTTTCTGTCCTGGGAAACTGCTTAGACGATTAAAACTGCCAATGGTATTTCCTCTAAATCATTTCGTGATGTAGATGACAGTTCATCGTCATGTTTGATGTTTGCTGGTTGTTCGAATTTTTCGGCTGGATGATGCCGATATGAATATAATCGACGTGAATCACAAATTTTTAACGTTGTATCCAAAAGAACCGTACCATGCATGGCCATAAGTTTTTCAATAAACTTATCCGTTAGTTTTCTAAATTTGAGCAACCACCGCCTCCCGTTGTTTTGAACACACCAACGACTTGTTTCGAGTTCTATTTCAAATCACGCTACACTTTAGCCATCCTGAAAGATACTAAAAAGTATTTCGTAAATTGCAATGATGTTGTGTTTAAAGGGCGATACGGTCAAAATTTGGTCAATATCAACTTGACGTATTTCTTTCAATTTTGCCTTTAAAAAACCTGAACACCCCTCATTTTGAAGGTGTGTGTGTGAGAATGTTGCTCCTATTTTGATTTTGGAATTCACTCTTCAGTTGTCAAAATGCCGTCCAAGCAAGAAGAGCAGCGTATCAAAATTTTGCTCGCGCATCGCGAAAATCCGAGCTACTCGCATGCAAAGTTGGCAAAATCGCTAAAAGTTGCCAAATCAACCGTTACAAATGTAATTAAAGTGTTTGGGGAACGTTTGTCGACAGCCAGGAAGTCTGGATCGGGGGAAATCGAAAACCGGAAGCCGCTGAGACGACAAAGAGAGTTGCCGGTAGTTTCAAGCGAAACCCTAACCTATCTCTCCGAGATGCCGCAAATAAGCTGGGTGTATCGTCTACAACCGTGCATCGAGCCAAAAAACGAGCCGGACTATCGACAAGAAGGTAGTGACTCCAAATCGCGATGATAAACAAAATACGACGGCCAAAGCGCGATCCCGGAGGCTGTACACGACGATGCTGACGAAGTTTGACTGCGTGGTAATGGACGACGAAACCTACGTCAAAGCCGACTACAAGCAGCTTCCGGGACAGGAGTTTTATACGGCAAAAGGAAGGGGAAAGGTAGCAGATATTTTCAAGCACACGAAACTGTCAAAGTTCGCAAAGAAATATCTGGTTTGGCAAGCCATCTGTACCTGTGGCTTGAAAAGCAGCATTTTCATAGCTTGCGGGACTGTCAACGAAGAAATTTACGTGAAAGAGTGTTTGAATAAACGTCTGCTGCCTTTCCTGAAGAAACACGGTTGTTCCGTACTGTTTTGGCCGGATTTGGCATCTTGCCATTACGGTAAAAAGGCCATGGAGTGGTACGCCGCCAACAACGTGCAGGTGGTTCCCAAGGACAAGAACCCTCCCAACACGCCAGAGCTCCGCCCAATTGAGAAATACTGGGCTATTGTCAAGCGGAACCTAAAGAAGACCAAAAAAACTGCTAAGGACGAGCAGCAGTTCAAGGCAAACTGGCTTTCTGCGGCGAAGAAGGTGGACAAGGTGGCTGTACAAAATCTGATGGCAGGGGTCAAGCGTAAGGCCCGGCAATTCGGATTTGGAAAAGCGGAAGCCTAACTGAATATTTTTCCTGAATTTTATACTAATTGAACTTGAAAAAGAAATTTAATTTGATTTTTTAAATAAACGATTTCACCGATTTACACGCGTTTTCCCTTGACCAAATTTTGACCGTATCACCCTTTATAAAATGTTTAAATAAATTTAAACGCACATGCAGGAACTGTTTTAAATACAGGTATACCTCCAATAATTTTTGAAAACCATATATTGGCCATGTATGGATAGAATTAAATGAAAGTAACGTTTGAAATCCAGCATGATTTAAAATTAGTGGAAAATTGTCTGATTTAGCCTACACAATAGGGAAGATGTACCTATATTAATCTCATCACTTTGCAATTCATCCTACTTGAAATAAAACGATATACACGTGACAGGATTAGTTAGTAATGTTTGTTGTAGTTATTTAACGTAAGCAAACATTATTAGAAAACGAAACCGATCCTTCAACTGCCCAATTGTTTGATTCATCGTAGGATGAATATAGGAACAATGAGATTAATATGGGGGCAGCTTCCCTATATGCTCGCATGTTAATGCTAGCTTATTACTCTGTCTTATCAGACATAAAGCAGCCTTTGTTTTAGCAGATACCGTATGAAAAGAATCACATACTGAATAATTGTTCACGGTCCATTTTGTGGTAAGAAATATACACCGTTTCAACTGTGTGGTTTCTGAATTTGTGAATGCGTTTTTTTTTTGCGTTTACCCTTAATATAATATTCTTCTTCATTTCACCCGATGCGTGAGAACAGTACGTCCAATCTTCTTGGTGTCAATAGGTAATAGGTATGGAAACTTATGCACTTTATGAAAAACGTGTTGTTGTAGATGGAGAATCACGACCAACTTATGAATATAAGTAATATAACTTAGGTAAATTTTCATGAACAAACTTTTTTGTCGACAAAAAGTCAAATTACCTTGAAAACGGCTATATTTAGAAAGTTGCTCATTGAAAGCATATTGATTTGAAATGATCTGAAGATTTACATTATATTATTATATAATACCCCTCTTTCAGTGAGCGGAGGAGTCTCAAACCACAATAGAAACATTTCTTCTCTTCGAAAACCTTCACATGTCAAATTTGGTTCCATTAACTTGATAAGTTCTCGAGTTATTCAGAAATTTGTGTTTCATTTGTATGGATAACCCCCCTCCCGCCCCCTTCCAGATGGCGGAGGAGTCTCAAACTTCCATAGAAACATTTCTCTCCTCCAAAAGCCTTCACATGCCAAATTTGGTTCCATATGCTTGATTAGTTCTCGAGTTATGCACAAATTTGTTTTTCATTTGTATGAGAGCCCCCCTCTTACAGAGGGCGGAGGGGTCTCGAGTTACCTTAGAAACATTGCTTGCCTTCAAAAACCTCTACCTGCCAAATTTGGTTCCATTTACTTAGTTAGTTCTCGAGTTATGTAGAAACGTTTGTTTCATTTGTTTGGGCACCCCCCCCCCCCCCCCCCCCCTACCAGAGAGAAAAGGGGTCTCGAACTACCGTAGACAAATTTATTGCCTTTAAAATCCCCGCATGCCAAATTTGGTTCCATTTGCTTTATTAGATCTAGAGTTATGAAGAAATTTTAGTTTCATTTGTATGACAGCACCCCTTCTAGGAGAGGGGAGGGGTCTCTGACTACCATAGAAACATTTATTGCCTCCAAAAACTTCCGCATGCCTTATTTGGATTCCTTTGCTTGATCAGTTCTCGAGTTATACAGAAATTTGTGCTTCATTTGTATGGGAGCCCCTGTTTCCAGAGAAGGGAGGGGTCTCAGACCATCATAAGAACCTTTCCCGGCCCCAGAAACTTATCCATACAAAATTTCACGCTGATCGGTTCAGTAGTTTTCGAGCCTATGAGGTTCAGACAGACAGACAGACAGAAATCCATTTTTATATATATAGATATGCTACTTTCTGCAAAAAATTCAAAATGTAATTTTTTTAATTTGGATACCTTTTTCGAAGTTGGTCCATCTTAGAATAACTTCTGTTATTCTTTGTATAACTTAAGGAGTTCCGGAGAAAATTGAAAAAAAAAATGTACAATGCAAAGATAGGCATTCACCATTTTCAAATTTTTTTTAGTAAAAGAAAAAAAATCGGTGTGTTTTTTACAAAGCACCATTGATTATCTACAACTTCTTCTCAGACAGGATTTCATTATAACCAACTGTCTTCGAGTTATGAAATTTTGAAAATTACACATATGAAAATACATGCACCCTTTTGAAAAATTTGTCTTGAGCCAACAAATACTTTGACCAAGTGAACGCATCGTCGTAATGGAATAGGAAGAATGGAAGGAAACCCAATAAAGTTCTGAAAACATTTTACGGGGATTGCATTCTGAGAACAGGTCCAACAAAACAGTTTTTTTTTGAGATTTGAACATTCTCAATAATTTTGTAAGAAAACTTCCAACAAAATCATGGCTAGAAATTTGAATAAATTCTCATTATTATCAAGGGAAACTTGACACTTTTTTTTCTCATGTATTAAATTAGTAATTAAAAATTCAAATTGATTTCAGATTTTCACATCACCAAATATTCTGCAAGAAACATTCCAAAAATCAGAATATAATGTTGATAAGCGATAATCTATTATTTAACAACCTGACCTGTACAAAATCTTCAAAGAAGCACATTTCTGCCTATCTTTTCATTTGAACCCTCTTCTTCCAACAAAATTATGAGTCTGCCTATCAGACCTAATTACTATCTTTAGACACAACCCTGCGGCAACAATGGAGTAATCCTCTGTAAATCTTTCACCCATCTCCGATTTTCAGGTAATCGCCGGTGTCAACAAAACCCCTTCAGGGAACTGAAACAGTTATGTTTCCCATCCAGTCACGATCACGGCTGTGCCCAGAAAGCCAGAATCTCATCCAGTCGGAAAGCACAACCAGCTCGCAATAACAACCCATTTCCTAACACTCTCGCGGCAAAGTAGCACGACGGCAAACCACTTGCGACCATAAAAGATGGAATCTCCTTGACAACGACACGAAAAGCTGTTCCCTCATTATGATGGTTGCTAGTTGAGTTTTATTTTCTATCCACCCATTCCACCGGGGATGGTTCCCGAATGGTGCTTGGCGGCAGATTTCTGCGGTTATAATAAAGGCAAGTCCGGCCATCACTAACGACCAACAGCAGCAGCAGCAGGAGCGGAAAAGAAGCTTGCTTTCTTCATCTTTACCTTCCATAACATACGACGACGGAAAACAGGGCCAAGACCCATTGAACAAAATGCCATCCCAGTGGGATCCCTCATTTAAATTAAAGCACCAATTAAGCGCAAAATAACTGAACAGCTCGGTTAAGCCTTTTTCGAGCTCATCTTGTGGTCTTTTACGGAACGTAAAGCCTTATATACATCTCCACAGAGCCCAGTTTAGCGAAGAAAGCGGTACGAGGGAGAGTTGTCGCGAATCAGGGCCATAAAAAGGTGATCATCAGCGAGCTAGTTTTTCCTAATCACGCTGAGAGAAAGAGAGTGAGTTCACTCTCGAACGGTGCGAGAACAAAAGAGAATGATGTCACAAAGAGCGAAGGAAAATGAGTGACTTCAATTCGCCTGTTACGGAGACTGTGAGATGGAACATCTGTTCGCAAGATCAACCGATCGTTTCAAAGCCAAGTAAACCGTTGTTTGCCCAGGAAACCTGTTCTGAACGAGTACGTCAGCTTTCTTTGGGGGATGATGCCGTAAAGGGAAGAGAAGAGTGAGCCGCGTTTCGGTAGGTAGTTGTAACCCAACGCACACAGCCGTGGACTATTAGTGGGACAGAGAAGATCACCGGTTTGATTCATGATTAAATTAGAGGCAAAAAGAAGCTTTCGGTTGATTGGCAATGTTTGGGCACAGAACCGGTTCTTTCACATTGTGGTTGATGTGAAGAGGAAATGAACATTTCTAACGGGATGTATAATTGAAGGATGAGTTAATTTGCAATATATAATCTGAATGAATTTGATGAACAATTTTCAAAGACAAGTAGCTTTAATGTCATATTGTCTTTATGAAAGCTTGAAAGCATTTACACTCATGCAGTATCCATAATGGGTTCTGTTACTCGTTTAAATAATGTAATTAAATATTGTTTTCTGTGAGCCCCATTCGACAAAACCTTTGAATAGTCTTGAACTTTAAACGACGAAATAGTAAAAAAAATGACTAAATACTTAATATCAATAATTGTAATCAGACAATAGCGCCCGTGAAGACACTGTTGTGATCTGACTCAAAGGGTTATGTGAGAAGGTGTGGAAAGGGTTCGATTTGTCATGTATTTTTGTCTATCTTGTGCTGCGTCTTCACTCCAGTTCTTCCAGTGATGTAACATGTTTCATCAATCTGTATCCTTTCGTTTCATCATATTATCTTGTTGTGTAATGGTTTTATTTGTAATCGTCTTTTGTATGTGCATGGGTTCGTTAACTTGTATTGTGTTCGTTTTAACTATTGATAATAGGAATGTTCGAGCACTCGACACTGAAGAACTCTGCAAGTCGCAGACGAAATAGGCCTAGCTGTCAAAAGATAAGCTATCTGTAGTGGAATTTAACGGAATTTGCTCGCGTTTACTAGTCGTTGTTTAAAAGTGTTTCAGTTTTTTATTTATTTTAGAAAAAGTGATCAAGTGAAGTGTTCATTTGAATTTTCCTAGTTTTTCAATTAGGAATGTTCTTATCAAATTCTGCAGATACGTTCAGTTCCAACTTAACTGGCATATGGCATACTGCTACATATATGATGTCCATCTTCTATATTCGATTCTCCTTTCTTAAAACTTCGTGTTCTTTCTCTCTTTGGTCATTTTACGTTTTGTTCATTAATTTTCTTGAGGATAGGCACTTCATACCCGGATAGGCGCTCGGCGCGACATTGATTTGATGTGATCAATATTACAAAAGTATTGCAACACCCCCATAAAGTATCTTTCTTAGCGTTTCAAGCGTATTGCTTTCACAATTAGCTTATTGCTTTCAACTTAGTGTTCTTAATGCACTTCCCTAGTTATTAATTGGGAGCTTTCGATGCCAGGTTATTTTGCATTAGTACGGTTGTGTGGCAAGTACAATTACCTATGCCCAGGGAGTCGAGAAATTCCTAGACCAGACCGATAATCGAACACAGCCACCTCCAGCATGGTAAAGGAGGACCCCTAAAAGAATCGACTCACCCTAAAATGGGGTCAATTCATAATATTATATCTCTAAATGCTGATAACCTAGAAAGTTGCAATATCAGCAAAGTTGTTCAAAACGCCAAGGGCTTCGCAATTCAGTCGCTACGTGGCGCTAGAGAACATTGAAAAGAGAGCATATTTGAGCGAGTTTATATCGTGATCCCGAGCTGACGTTCAAACATTCAGAAAAGTTGTTTATAAGGTCAAGAACTTTCGGAAAGTGGTGAGAATGGTTCGGAACTCGGTCATTTGGTGGCGCTAGTGAGGATGGAAGATAGAATTTTTGAACGGTTTACATAGTGATCTAGACTACTTAGAAAGTTCTAACCTAGAGCTAAGTTTTTCAGACGGTTAAGGACTTTCGGAAGGTGGAGAGTATCGTTCAAAATTCAGCCACTACGTGGCGCTAGAGCACAAGAGAAAAACAGAGTATTTTCAATGACTTTATATTGTGATTCCGACCACCTAGAAAGATCGTATCTTTTAGGAAAGTTGTACATAAGGTCAAGAACTTTCGGAAGATGGAAAGTATTGTTCGGAATTCGGTCACCACCGTGATTCCGACCACCTAGAAAGTTCGAACCTTAAGCAACGTTGTTCAGCAGGTCAAGCATTTTCGGGAGGTGGAGAGTATGGTTCAGAATGTGGACACTGTGGACGTGAAAAAAAAAGAGAATTTTTGAGCGAGTTCAGGTGGCCAGCTTGTTCTCCGAATATTAATCCAACAGAAACTTTTGGTAAATTCTTGCTCGTCGAGTTTATGAAACGGCAAACAATTTGACAACATAAACATGCTGAAATGTCGAGTTCGAGAATGCTTTTGATATGGTTTTATCAATGAAATCAACGCTTACTTACGTTATACGAAACAATGGCTCTCATACTCATTACTATGTTCTTCGTCAACATGTATTTTCAGTTGTATTCGACTTAAATGAAAAGGTTCCACAATATTAGCAACATAATAAACTATTCAAGACGAAATAGATTGTACTAACATTCAAAACTGAATTAAGCATAATCGGTACAGTAATTCTGAAAATATTGTTAAACAAAACATGATGATTCTATTCTTGTTTGGCTCAGTGTAGATAATGAAATTTGTGAGCTCTATTGGACAAACCTTTGAATAATCTTAAAATTCAGCTAAATCATAAATTAAAAATAACTAAATACATAATATCAAAAATCGTTGATATAATATTCTTATATATAATTCATACTCTAAATTTCCGGTCAACCAAAAACATTTCAGTAAATTCTCTTTATTTTCTCATCATCCAACATTACTACCACCGTCCCTCCCCGATCACACAAGCTGGAAAAAATATATCTCACCAAAACGGAAGCAACACAACAGAACAAACGTTTCATTCTTAATGACCGCCCATTTTTCATATTATTTAATTTTAAACTTCCGGACCCTGCTCCCTACCCGGCAGCGACATGAAAAGGACGTGAGGGAAATGTCCAACACAGAGCAGCATGTGTAGCAGCAAGTGTTGATCATTTGAGACAATTGCTTTCTTCGGTTCTATCTGGCTGAGTTGAATCAACGGAACGGGAAGACCCCCATTCCGGTGATTCCGGTTGTCGATTTCATCCGTCCGCCGAGAGATCGTTGGATTATGATGGAATGTTAGTTCATCGCGAAACTTAGCTGTATGCAACATAGAAAAGAGCGGACAGCTTCCGGTTGAAAGCAGGTGATACAATATGTGTTCCGTGGGATTTCACTTCTTGCTAAGGCTAATGAATTTCTGATGATTTCATCGATTTTCGTATTAACCGAAAGTCATCCTATTTTGTGAATAGGGCAGCAGCGGAGTTGGAGATTTGCGACCATATCATTTCTCCTTTGTTTATGTGATAAACGAGTAGTCTGAACTAATAGGGTCGAAAGTTGGGTCGGGTTTCCGGTTGATCTATCGGCATTGCTACTTCAGAGGGATATATGATTTATAATTTTTGGGGATTTTTGCGATTCCTTTGGCTTTTGAGACTAGATGTATGGCTTTCAATAAAATTTGTCACATTCAGAAGCGGATTTGAAGTGAAAGAGAGGTAAAGCATGAATTATGACGTCGTTTTCAACGGCAAAAAAACGATGCTTCTATTGGGAATCTACTGAGATATATGGTCGAACAATTGAACTCCACTTAATTATATAAAAACCTGAAACTCAACTTAAAATATTAAACACTCTACTGAAATAAACAAGAAGTGAAATTGAGCCTATTATACAAACAACAATATTGTTCTAATAAACATTTAAATTGGCTGTCCCCTAATGAAGATTAACTATTCCTACAAGTTATGTAAACAGCTTCCGCCACCGTAGAACTAGTGTCATACATAAATAAATAAATTATGTTCGTCCAATAATACTAAATTACCGGCCCGAAATCCACTCTATCAAAATTAATTATTTGAAATGCGAATTTTGATCACTCACCCTCCACAGCAGCGGTGAGCGTTCCTCGGTCGAACAACGGGAAACTCTTCCTCTCACTGCAAGAGACAAAATCTGCTAAATCCCGTAGCATTTTAAGGCAAAATATTCATATATGCGAGAAAATCCAATGCAGCACACAACAAACGGATGGAATGAGCTTGACCCCGTTCCGACTTTTCCAATCTTTCACTTTGTGCTGCGAGCGAACGAACAACGAGTGCGTACGGCCGTATTGAGGAGAAATGGGATCACCTCGCTTCTCAGCGAAGAGAGTGTGTGTGGGCAAGCAAAGAAAGCAAAGGAAAGAAAGCGCACTCGAGTAACACGACCAACAACAACAACAACAACAACAACAACAGCAAAAACTAGAACGAACGCGACCCAAAGAGAAAGGCCGATGAGTTGTTGTTTGTCGCCGTGCGCTGCTACCTACGGGAACAAGATCCAGAGGGACGTTCCATGCAAAGAGGAAGCATACTTTCTGTGTGTAGTACACACAACCGTTATATAATCGGTCAAAGTAACGGTATTTCTTCACTGCTCACCGGTGCTGCAATCGCTGATGGCGAGTTTCACCAACGATCGTGAGTTCTTGCGCGCACCGAGAACACGGTAGAAAGCCGCAACCGAAGAAGACTCAAAGCAACGAGAAAGAGACACGGTGTGGGTCGTCACCACACCATCAACACGCGAACGAACGGGTTTTGGAACGGGAATTGAAGTTTAGGTCGGTCGTTCCAGATGATTGGATCAGCTTCAGCAATCGGGGCTGAGGAGATTGCGAAAAAAAGAAAGAAGTTGAAATGACGTCGTTTATTGCACATCTTGGTTGCAGCATTGCATTCTCTGTTCGATTGCTGTATAGGTGAGGACCACAGAATACGGACCATAATGAGAATGCACACAAAACCTGATTTCAGTGATCTATTGAGAGCAGGAAAGGCAGCGGACGAGTTCTATGGGCAGGAGGAGAGAAAAGTACTTGAGAGAGCAGAGCAACTTGTGGAATCAAAGTGAATCGGGTCATGGCGCGGTATTTACCGAGTGGATCACATGCTTTGAAATGGGGATTGGAACCTTATCTGGGGCTTAGTGCACTTAAACACTATTCGGATTGATTTTGCAATCGTTTGTACATACCAACCGGTATTGAACGAATTGGTGGGGACATGCAGCGAGGGAAAAACAATAAGACGGGAGGCCAATTTCCGTTCCACTGAACCAATTGAGCAGATATTATTCACTTTGAAAATCAAAAGAACAGCTAAATGAGGTTCAAGAAAACATCGATTTGATCCCTTTAACGAACAAACGAAACTTGTGGATCAGATTCTTGAGTTGACAATGGGAATCGAACACTGTTAATCAAAACTTAACAGAAAGGTAGCAGCAAGTTGAGCAGTTAGTGGAGAAGAAGAAACCCGGAACGGGTAAAACTAAATCTAACTGATAATGAACCACTAGCGGGTGGACCGAGATCTCTGTAAACTTTCAACGATAGACGGAAATTATATTGAAAATGGTATAGGCTGGAATTATCGCTTATTTTTTCTAAAAACAATGAAAGACTCTCTTTGGTTACCTGCTCTTTCATTAATAACCTGATCGATGTTACAATTTTCAAAATACTATTTCTGACCAGACAACCATTGGAAAATCTTATAAAGCCACCTCGATTAACGGATGGAAGGTGATATAATCCTCATTGTTATTTTGGCCGTTTGGAATAATTGTGCGAGTATTAAGACATCTTTTTCAAGTGTATTTCAAACACTGAGAAAAAACTCAAAATAGGTCAAACAAGTCAAAAGTGCAGTCACCCAAAAATGAGTGACAAGTCGACAAATCCAGATCATCGACTTGAATCAGATGGATATGTGAATTGGTTAATTTGTCAATCGTAACAAAGTTTGCGAATTTCTGAGTAGCTTAACAAATTTAAGTAAAATTTATCTCAATTGTAAATGGACTGAAGTATTTTTGTGAGTCTCTGTAGATGACGAGTATACGATGATGCTTTTGCTGACCTCCCTACAATCGTTTTAACGTTTGCATTAAAAAAAGAGTAACTATTTCCATCAAAATTTTAAGTGAAAATATTATATTTCTGCCTTCATCAAGAAGTATCTCGAGAAGGAGGATGTAGTCTTTTGGCCAGACCTACCCATTATGCCAAGAGATCACTGGAGGAGATGGACAGACTGAAGATAATCGTTGTACCGAAGACCGCCAATCCTTCCAACGTCCCCCAGCTATGACCGATGGAAAAATTTTGGGCGAACCTCAAACGGAGGATCTAAACGTAGGATTTGAGGAAAATTTGTTCCATTGAGTTCCCTTTTTTTGTCGTTTCTTTTAATCGTCATCCGAAATTAGTCCTTTGTTTTAATGCATACGTTATGCCAAATATTCGTTGACAGTCAATTAACGATGTCAGTAGCGAAAGCAGTAAAAAACCACCGTATGTTATTTCAGCGCCAACATTTGATTTGGGCGAATCGGCTTTTGTAAACAAACACGTTGTCTGCTAATTTATTGGAAGTTAAATACAATTCCTTCTAATTGAATATATCAGCGTGTAGAGCTTCTCCTCCTTAAAAAGTGCTTAATTTTTGTTTGTGACCTTTTGTTCAAGAGAAAATGTCAACGAAAGCCATTGTTTACAAAAGCAGATTCGCCCTAATCTAATGTTGGCGCTGATTTGTATTTGTACATACCTCCGTATGTTCCGGGCGAAGACATCTGCCATCGTGGGGCATCAACAAGATCATCGTCTCATCGACGAATGAAAGAGCTTCAAAAGGAAGCCGGGTTCCGGACGTCCGACGGTCCTGCGCGAGTTCAGCAGAAACTGAACCGCAATACCGATGGGAAAGTGGCTTGAGCCATGCAGCCGGACAGACCGTTAAAAGATACCCCCAGTTCATACACATCGTCATGCTCAGACGCAGGTCCAAGCCGGCCATGTTGGAATTCGTCAGCAGGCCACCATCCGGAAGCAGCGACTGAAGCCAATGGTCAAGGAGATTTTTCTAGAGAAGGTAGTAATGGACGATGGGACATATCTGACCCAATACGACAAAGACTGGCAGGAAACCGGATATTTCACGTCCTTCAGCAAGGATGTGAGCAGCGAGGTCACGTGTATCTCCCACAACAAGTTCCCGAAGAAGGTTTTCCTGTGATTGACCATCACTGAGCAAGGGATGTCGAAGCCACTATTCTTTTCCTCGGTAGTTCATGTAAATGGAGAGATTTACAGTACCAAATGCCTGCTGAAGGTGACCGCCTTCATCTGGAAGCACTTTGCGAGAGAGGATGTGTTTTGGTTGGACCTGTCATTGGCCCATGTTGATTTTGATCGCCCCAGGGGGATTTTGATTATTGGCAAAGTGTGGTGTGAAACAGTTTTTGTTTTGTAATAAAAAAAAAACCAGAGCAATATAGAAAACGGCCATTTACTAGTCGAAAGCAACAACCGAAGTCAACGCGCATGCGCACATGAGTGGCTGGCACATAATTTCAAAAAAAACTCGTTTAATTTTGTAGGCGGCCTATTTTATTATCTGAGATCTATCTGATAAACAAATTTTTTTTTAAACATAGAGCGAAAACCTATTGTCAAATATGTTTGTTTTTCCCATACTCGCAAAAATTGTTGTAAAAACACATATGACAACAGACAAGTACCAACTTTTCCAACCCCGAATAAAGAATTTTGGGTACCAATTGTATTATTTCCCGTTTTTTTTTTCTTTATTAGGCAACCACATACAAGTACACGCTCTGGAAGTTCTTAAATTTCATGTTATTTGAAAATGTTTCACAGAACCAATCTTATCCAATATAAAGTTTTTTTTGTTTTACACTCTCTCTCCTCCCCCTGACAAAATCTTCAAATTTCAAATTCATTAACACGTACGTCCCCAACCCCTCTGAAATCGAAAAATTCAAATTTAAAATTAATGATACTCCATCGTTAGCCATCGGATTTTGATGCAGTTTTTTGCAATAGATCACAAAATTATCCTAGTTTGTGAATCTGCCCTGGTAATTCCGAAAATATCCGTAGTTTTGGATTCCAAGGTGGGAGTACTGGGGTAAGTACCTGTCCAGGAATGGTGGACAAAATATTTTTGGATGCGAAACATAGCATGCGGCATATCAAACTTCATGATTTTGCAAAACTAGGTCATCAGAAGACATTTTGAGGATTTCTGACCATACTGGCCACTAAAAGAGGTCCTGTGGGATACGAGTTCCTCCGGAAAATTGGCCATTACAAATCTTTTGCAAAACCTAGCTTGCGACATATCAAACTTCATGATTTTGCAAAACTTTGTCTTCGGAGGACATTCTGAGGGTGTCTGACCATACTGGCTACTTAGGAAGGCCCTGCGGGATCTGAGTTCCTCCGGGAAAGTGGCCATATTCAAATCTTTACCAAAACCTGGCTTGCGACATATCAAACTTCATGATTTTGCGAAACTACGTCCTCGGAGGACATTCTGAGGGTGTCTGACCATACTGGCCACTTAGGAAGGCCCTGCGGGATCCGAGTTCCTCCGGGAAAGTGGCCATATTCAAATCTTTACCAAAACCTGGCTTGCGACATATCAAACTTCATGATTTTGCAAAACTTTGTCTTCGGAGGACATTCTGAGGGTGTCTGACCATACTGGCTACTTAGGAAGGCCCTGCGGGATCTGAGTTCCTCCGGGAAAGTGGCCATATTCAAATCTTTACCAAAACCTGGCTTGCGACATATCAAACTTCATGATTTTGCAAAACTTTGTCTTCGGAGGACATTCTGAGGGTGTCTGACCATACTGGCTACTTAGAGAAGCCCTGCGGGATCTGAGTTTCTCCGGGAAAGTGGCCATATTCAAATCTTTACCAAAATCTGGCTTGCGACATATCAAACTTCATGATTTTGCGAAACTTTGTCTTCGGAGGACATTCTGAGGAATCCTGACTATACTGGTCACTTAGGAGGGCCCGGCGGGATCCAAGTTCCTCCGGGAAAGTGGCCATATTCAAATCTTTACCAAAACCTGGCTTGCGACATATCAAACTACATGATTTTGCAAAACTTTGTCTTCAGAGGACATTCGCAAGCAGATTTTGGTAAAGATCTGACATATGGCCACTTTACGGAGGCAACTGGGATCTCAGGTCCTCCGGTAAGTAGCCATATGGTCAGATCCCTCAGAATGTCTTCCGAAGACGAAGTTTTGCAAAATCATGAAGTTTGATATGTCGCAAGCTAGGTTCTCGGAAAAAATTTGAATATGGCCACTTTCCCGGAGGAACTCGGATCCCGCAGGGCCTTCCTAAGTGGCCAGTATGGTCAGATACCCTCAGAATGTCCTCCGAAGACAAAGTTTTGCAAAATCATGAAGTTTGATATGTCGCAAGCCAGGTTTTGGTAAAGATTTGAATATGGCCACTTTCCCGGAGGAACTCGGATCCCGCAGGGCCTTCCTAAGTGGCCAGTATGGTCAGGAATCCTCAGAATGTCCTCCGAGGACCTAGTTTCGCAAAATCATGAAGTTTGATATGTCGCAAGCCAGGTTTTGGAAAAGATTTGAATATGGCCACTTTCCCGGAGGAACTCAGATCCCGCAGGGCCTCCCTAAGTAGCCAGTATGGTCAGACACCCTCAGAATGTCCTCCGAAGACAAAGTTTTGCAAAATCATGAAGTTTGATATGTCGCAAGCTAGGTTTTGGAAAAGATTTGTTATGGCCACTTTTCCGGAGGAACTCGTATCCCGCAGGACCTCTTTTAGTGGCCAGTATGGTCAGAAATCCTCAAAATGTCTTCTGATGACCTAGTTTTGCAAAATCATGAAGTTTGATATGCCGCATGCTATGTTTCGCATCCAAAAATATTTTGTCCACCATTCCTGGACAGGTACTTACCCCAGTACTCCCACCTTGGAATCCAAAACTACGGATATTTTCGGAATTACCAGGGCAGATTCACAAACTAGGATAATTTTGTGATCTATTGCAAAAAACTGCATCAAAATCCGATGGCTAACGATGGAGTATCATTATTTTTAAATTTGAATTTTTCGATTTCAGAGGGGTTGGGGACGTACGTGTTAAAAGATGTTTAGAAGGAAATATTTTCTCATCACCATGAGGCTCTAGGAGTGGACAGTATTTTTTTCTAGAACGAAGATATGAAGAGTGTTGATAGTTCCGTTAGTGTACGGCCGGCTGTGAAAATTAAATAGAAGAAGTTGAGAATTGAGCGGAGGGCTATTTGGAAGACTGTGTGCATGATAGGGTACTGCCTTTCAAATAGCCCTCTGCTCCATTTTCAACTACTTCTATTAAATTTTCACAGCCGGCCGTACACTTTCGTCGATTTAAGGGAATCACTAGACCTCCTGAAACTCTTCTCGTGGGCCGTCATCAAAACTTCATCTACAAATTGTTCGGTTCCTTAGTGCAAATATAGGGGATAATATTTGTTGAAAAAAATTGTTCTACGCATATGGTAAAACCTCAAAGTTTACGGAGTTATTGAACTTTTAATGTTTTGGTAAATGTTAGTCTTAAATTGGCTAAAACTAAAAAAAAAATGCTACTTAGCAAGATTCTTAGTCCTCCATTCGAAAGCCGAAAAAAGTTCCAGTATAAAAACTCCATTTAAAATTTGAGTAATTATCATTTAGTGTCTTTTGAGAGGTACAAATGTTTTAAAAATCTCTTTTTTAGGTTTTTTTTTTCATGTTGTTTGCATAAAACACGTAATAAATAGCAGTGGTTCATTGATCAGAAACATGGCTTTAAAAGTGTTCTACAACTCTCTCTTTGACATAAACTTTCTATCTGGTTTAGTTTTTTTTTGCCATTTTGTTATGAATGCAACATGATAATAAAATGACGAATTTAACCCCACCGTGGTAATCACTGTGCACAGACGTAAGCCATACGATTAAATGTACTACCATACGAAATAATTTACTACGGATAGAAAACTGTTGGAATTGGGTCAAATTTCACGAGAACACCATTCAATTTGTCTGGTGAAAAGACTGAAGATTACCTTACCGAGTTACTCAAAATTGTCTTCCGCCAAATAGTCTTCGTATTACCATATTTTTTTCTGGAGTTCCTCTAGATTTTTCAGAGTGCTTCCTCAACAATCATTTTTTTTAGTAAATTGTTCTATGAGACAACTAAATTGCAATTCATAGTGATCTTCTGTAAGGACTCCTAAGGACTTACTAAGGAATGGATCAATCTTCGACTAAAACGACTGGAACAGCTAAGAATATCAAGGAAATGATTAAATTTTCAGTTCCACGACTTTCTTGTAGGCTCAAAAGATCAACTTCAGCTAATCGTTCATTTTGAGCAATTATATTATTAGCTTGGTATGATACTTTAATTCAAAAGCTACCACACGAAATACATTAAAGAGCAAATTATATCGGTATAAATTATAACATCAAAAAACACTCCACCAAAGGAATTAATTTTGTCATAATATTTTTTATTTCATCCGTGCGCCATAGGAAAATTGTAATACAAATCGAAAATCAAAAAAAAAAAAATTAGTTATTGCTATTAAAAATTTGCCTTGACGAAGAGGTTAACCAAGTAAGAAGTCTTCTGTAGTGAAAAGATTTTACTTAGTTCTATCATTAACTCAATAATGAAATGAAAGTGCAGGTTACAAAGCCCTATAACGATTTCACCACACAAAAAAATCCAAAACATCCACATCAACGTGGTGATCGAAATTGCTGGCATAGGTACATTACCGCCTAGACGTAATGGGGATTCCAACACAGTTTATGAACTTTTTTATCACTGTTGCCATATCTCGTGAACTTACCTAGAATGAGAGAAAAGAGAAGAACATTATAATCTATCGTCTCACTTGTGATATGAATGAAATGGCTTAACTACTTCAAACTGTGGAATGATAAAGGTTGAACATATCGAGCTTAACTACTCATCATGGGAAACGGTTAGATCAAACAGATGAGCGCAGTTTTCACTTCGTTTGCAAAGCATTTTAAAAACAGTTTTCCTTAAAAAGAAAAATCCAATAATCTCCGAAGCGGCAAACCCCTGGCGCCCATCCGTCATCCTCCCTTCGAAATATTTTCGGCAAGCTTTGCGGTTTGTTGACCATCCTTCAACATGGGACCAAACCGCATTCAACAAACCGACCTAGACACATCAGGACAAGTTCGTTTTCCAGACCCTCAGGCCAGCACCCGCAGAGAGCGGAACCCACGATGATAAATGATAACCGCATTGCAAAACAGCTAGGACTAAGACTAGGAAGTTGTTCATTCTCATCTTTTGCTTTCTTCTCTAATTCAGGAAGACGAAAGGCAAGGATGGTGGTGCAACAAACGAGATAGTTATAAAAAACGGGACATTATATAGACAACAAAACATTTTCATCCGCCCGAACAGAGACGGCCGATGAGAAAAACCCCCACGGAGTGAAGCACAAAAGTGCGGAGAAATTACTGAGCAAAATTCCATGACAGGTCTTTTCTGTTCCAGTTGAAGTATACAGAAGGCCTCCAAATAGCACGATGGGTGGTGCCATTCACCCACCGCAAGTTATCCGTTATCTTCCAGCCAATTTAGCTTGGTTGGAGGTTATGGTTGACCCGAATCACATACAGAAAATGATCTAAATTGGATAGAAGATGGCCGAAAAACAGCGGTGAGTGGATGACGCCACCCATCGAGCCAGTCATCTACACTCGTATTGTACTGCCACCAAGCGAAAAGCTGCTAACGGTTAAGGTCGCGGGAGCATACAGCACTGCTGTAGGATAGCGTAATCGGCGGAGCAATCTTGTCGTGTCATTCGCGGGTATGGTTGTGTGTGCGTATAGAATAATAAAAGAATAAATATTTTACGGTTGTTGAAAGTTATTTTGAATAAAACATTCGGGACGCTAGGTTATTTGTCCAGTCAGCAGAGGTTTCATCAGGATCTTGTCGATGAAAGTTTTCTGTTCCGTTTCGTTTGTTTTGATACACACAGAACAAACACTATTCGATTCTTATGCAAAACGTGATGACTTGCATAGAAGCGTTCATGTTAAACAACAAAAGAAGCTATGCATATTCGTTTAACAGTTGAAATAAACAAGTATTTCGTTTATGATGGCTTCTATTCATCCGATGATGCACCACTAAACGGAACGCTAGCAGATTCTTTTGAATTTTGCGAGAAAAATATGATCAGAATTCAGTTTGGGATCCTTATCTATTTTCCCTAATATTTTATCTAAGAACGATATAAGAGACGTTATTTTTTTACGTCCCTATGACGTTCGACCTCGTAGCCGTGATCCGAAGTACCATCCAGACAGTGATTGCCTTAAGTGCCCTTATGTTTCAAAGCATATGAGATTACAAGCTCCATAAGTTGTCGAATAAATTCCATCGCTTGCCATTAATAATTCCAGCTCGTCTGACGTAAACGGCTCTTCAAACATACTCTCTCTTTTTTTGATCTAGCACCCGATAATGACCTCGAAATACTCGAAATAACACCCTCTGATCCGCAGTCGCTCATCAATCATTGATTCACAGACCGTAATGATCTCTTCAAAATATACAAAATTGCGCGAGTAATGTGCCGTTCAATCGGTAATAAAATTTGCGCTAGCTCCAGACGGCAGAGGAGACGCCATGCCAGACTGCCGGGAGCTACGAAAACCGCCAGCCGAAAAGTTCCATATTCACTCGCGCGCGACGCACACAAGAATTGAGAATTGCAAACAGCGGAAAAAGAAACACACTCTCTTCCATCATCGTAAACCGATTTCCACGCATCAGCAGAAATTTGCCTCATTCGCCTTCCCTTTCTCATACCGGTTTTCCTGTAACATCATCATCTCTGATCTCCATCGGAGACGCGCCCGTCGTCGTCGAGAGTAAGAAGTGTAGAAATGTATTTATTTATTTATAAAATCATAAAAAATCCCTTATCCATTCTTCACTGAAAAGTTGTACGATAGGTAAGGTGCCTTCACCGACTTTGGTGCGCTAGCGAGTTAGGACAGCTACCGAATCACGATAATCACCAAACAAATCTTGCACCGGCAGGGATTGAGAATGAGCTTCTTGTAATAAAACCCCGGCAGCATCGGATCGTCGAGTGAATTTCAATCTCTGGCCTACTCGGAAAGAACGGCGAGATGACGTGTGAGAATGGGAAAGTGAGTAGCATACGTCAGCGGATTTTGGACGCAACCAACCCAACCGGATCCAGAGATCTATATGTTGAAGAAGGGTTTGCGACACGAGTCCGGGTTGGAAGTCAGAAAGGAATAAACACAAAACTGACCGAGAAGAGCGATCGTGCGAATGGTGCTGTGCTTTCCGGAAGCTGACTGAGCACGGATCGACAAATGGCAGAGCAAATCGTGTGATTTGTCAAACGGGCAGCCGATATAATATTTATATATATTTTTTACTTCGTGAATGTTTGTTTTTGTTTGTATTCCGCAATATGCGACGTGGCTTGGAGATACCGGAAACTATTTTCTCATGGCTCTTGACTTATAACTTCTTTTAGGAATAGAAGAGATGATTTGAGTATGAGAAACAGCAAATGTTGGGTAACAATAAAGGCAAATATATGTATAAATAAATTGAATGAATGAATTCAAAATTCCTGGATATATTATATGTTTCAAGAATATAGGCATTCATAGAGATATTTTGAACAGTAACAAGTAACAATATTATCTGATAGCGATTTTGCAAATATTTTATTCTATATCTTGACATTCGATGTCACAATTTATTGTGACGCAAACAATAGTGAATGTAAGAAGCGGAATAGAGCGTATTTTTGTACGAAAATAAGGTATTTAAGTTAACTAGGCTGTACATATTTACAACGAATGTATTCGTAAGTTATCCGCTACGAAAAGTTTATACGCGCAAAACAGTATATATTTGTACGAAAATATTTAAAAAAAAAAGTACAAACCTATCTAAAATGCCTAGCAACTTCACCGAAAGTACGATGTTGGCATCTCTCTTGAAAAGTTTATGACTCTTAAGGCTCTTCGAGCAAAGCTCGGTGGTTTGAATTGAAGGTTATTAAGGATGTTACGATCAAAATTTAGTCGACTTAAAGGGAATTCACTAAATAACTAATTAATTTTCTTTTAACCGGGCATTTAAAAAAAACCAAACCTCTATTTTGATTTCAACATTTGCTCTTCAGGTATCGAAAAGGCGTTCAAAAAAGAAAAGCTATGCATAAAAAATGTGCACGTTCATTGCAAAAATCTGAACTCCTCACACGCCGAGCGGAATCGTTGTGTGTGTGTTCAATCTAACATCCATGTGCCGGCAATGGTAGTATGGAAGAAATCTTTTTTGCAAAAATCCATTGAGTGACCATTGAAAGCAACTTTATTCCGGAAGCTAGATCTATTACAGATCCAGCAACCTATTTCAGAATTTCACGCACATTCCGAGGTTACTTTCACCTACGTTAAGCCCCACATGTAAACGTTACCAATATCATTTGGACAAGGGTACTGCAACATACATCACGTATTTAGTATTATTTGAAAATAGGTTTTTGTATTATATCTTTAATCAGATAGATCTCACCAAAAGCCACCTCCATAGTAACACTAGCTTGTTGAGCCGTAAATATGAAAATTTTCAATGTCGATTCGTAATTAAATGCCATCATTGCTATTAGTTTGACATCAAATCCAATTAACTCCCAACACCGCTTCTTGAAGGGCACAGAAGCAAAACAGACGTTTTCGTATGCAATTTTAATTTTCAATGTATTTTTTGCTTGATATATATTTAACATTTGTCATAATTTAGTTTAGTTCTTTCTCTCTTTGCTTGAATTGCCAGCCGCATGCGATATTGGAAAGCGTCACAGCTAGCACGCCCGATATCTTGAGGCATGTCTTTCCATATTTTCACCAAACGCTTCTAAAAAGTTTCCACGGTTAGTCATTTGTTATTCCCTAGTTTGCCCAGCTCGACTTATGTACTACAGGATTCAAAGCAGGCGAAGAGGCATGTCATTCTTTCGACGAAATATAATCCGGAAAATTGTCCTCACATCAAGCCTGTGCAGTTTTCAGCTAGTGGGACGGTGCAGAATCTTGTCGGAAGCAGTATTGTGCATTCTTGTATTGTTTCTTAACTAAGGGAAGCAAACGGTTCCTCAAAAAATTATCGATGTATTTACTGTTGATTTTAACAACAATGAACAACAATGGAACCTTCAAAATTTTGAGAAACATCCCCAAACCACCACCGTTGAAACATTCTGGAACCAAGAATCGGTTTCTTTGTAGCGTTTGATGACGCGAGAGATTAATTTTTCGTTTATTACAAGTGGTTTCAATTTCTTTGAAATAGTACACGGTCTAAAATGTTTCAAAAACAGATAGATGAAGAGCTCCCTTTTCACGTCCATAGTTACCACGAATCTCAAACAAATGAGAATTCAAAGCAAACTTGCAAGCCGTATTGCCATTTGAATACACTCGAAAAGAAAAATGTGCAAACACGTCTGAGATTAACCCATCCAAAGTTACACATGTTTTAAAAACACAGACAGGAATTACCACTCACTCTGTACACCTACCGTTTCGGGATGGGTAGTTTGGTGCCTTTACCGACTCAGACTATCTGAGACCCCTAATCACGAGGAACCGTTAGTAAAAATATGATGAAGTGAAGCGAGTTGGATGACGAGTAGAGTAGAGAAAGATTTTTTTTACCTCGTTAAGGTCTTCAATTGCAAAAGGCACATTGTTTACCGGTAATAAGAATGAATGTTGTTCTTTGCAAGTCGGAGGGATATGGAATAATTTCGTTTCAAAAGCGAAATACTCGTTGAAAATTTTAAAAAGTAACAGCACCACGTGCGAAGGCAATGCTTCTGCTATGAGTAGCCACAGCAGTTTCACGCATTTGATCTATGTTACCATACCTCAGGTCAGCTTGTCCCACGTATCCCATCAAAAGTGCTTCCTAAGACATTATGTCCTGTTTTTTGCAAAGAAAACCGATAACGTTGGAGGAATATTGTGTATCAGGTATTGTCATAATGATGTTATGCCATGAAAATAAACAAATAAACACATCCTAAAATTTTCAAACTTTAAAAAACATGAAATATCGTCCAAACACTCCAAACAGCATGGACTAAAATAGGAGCATGGTCCGGTGCGTTTCCCCTAAAACGAATTATCCAATCGAGTGCGGCTACTAACATGCACAAAAATGCAAATTTGTTTGCAGTCAACCGTCATAGGCATATATTGAACTATTTAGAAAAGAACAGTCGATATTTTGACCAATTCCGTCTACATACTTAGAACTTTGTAATATTACATGCGACTAAATCTACCTTTGACAATCAGGAAAAGGTGTAATCGAACAAGTAATGTAAAATATAAAGTGTGTGTGTCCAATCTAACACCCATCGGCCGGCAATGGTATTATGGAAGAAAACAACAATCATTCAAGTGACCATTGGAAGCAGCTTTAATCCGGGAGCTAGAAACTGATAGCTCTACTGAAGATCCAGCAACCCATTTCAGAATGTCTGGAGAGTCACGCCCATTCTGAGGTTACTTTCACATACAATAAGCCCCGCATGTAAACATTACCGTTATCATTTGCATAAGGGCACTGCAACACACTTCCAGATTTGGAAATGTAAAATTTCCAAACCAGGCACGTATTCAGTATTAATCTAAAATAAGATTTTTGTTATATAGTTATAATCAGATAGATCTCACCCATGGCCGCATTCTTAATGACACTATCTTGTTCATTCGTAAAAATAAACATTTTCGACCTTGATTCGGAATTAATTCCATGCACTCGCGTTAAAATAAGCGCAAAAATTAACGTTGCTAAACCGCCCCTTAGATATGCAACCTGCATAACAAAACTCTGTACACCCCGTGGTGAATGCGTCTGAAATTATGTGCCAGCCTTTCACCCGCGCATGCGCGTTGTTTTCGTTTGCAGCTTCTGACCAGCAAATGGCCGTTCTCTACTTTGCACTAGTCTTCAAAATCCTCTATATCGCGACACTATATCGAACTTCAAAACTGCTAATAATCATCGATTCACTAGCGACAAACCGGAAAAACACTCTAACTTAATAATGTATGTCCGGGTGTCATAATACTACCAGTAATAAACAAAACTAAGCTGATGTAACTCTTCTTCCGGGTGCGGGAGCGAAACACAAAAAAAAAAAAAAAAAAAAAAAATAACGGGGAAATACTAGCGACACTCACATTTCGAGAGGGAATCGATTGTATTCACTACGGCTTACATAATGCACGCGGAGATTTTTTTTCACGAAAAAGACGCAACAAAAACAAAACAAAGTCAGTATCAAAGCACGGCTTGCTGCGATAAGTAATGTAAAATATAAAGTCAATTGCGAAAATGAAAAGCTCATCATTAATAGATATATGCTTTTGATTCAAATTAATTTCGACTCTATAATTACCCAAATTTATGTCAAAACTGACGCCCGTATATGTCAGTCTCAAAGCAACTAAATTTACATTATTTTATACTAATTGTGTAGTTCCTAAGTGCACCTGGTGATCTCTTATTCCCAACACGGGTAGAATCGTAAACAACCTTTAGTTTAGCTTAGTTGAAGCATATATTATAAAAGAAGTGTTTATTGAGTTCAGTTTTTTGCGAGGGATTCTTTTTTCGAGATTTCTATAGAATGATATTCATTACTCGAAGACTTTTAACCGGGACAAAAATCAAGAAAGTTTTCAAAGAACATCCGATAATTCTGATGATGAATTCTGACGATGAATTCTGACTCCAAAGAGAAGTTCGGTCAATCCAGGAGAATCTCAAAGCGGAATTAACAAATTCCGGTGATGATTTTGGAGAATCTCGAAAAGAATTTTGAAGAAAATCAAAGAAATGTCCGGAAAAGAGAACCTTTTGCAGAATCTCGTTTAGGATTCTGGCAAATCTCGATGGTGATTTTGGTAATTTTTTTAAAGTGTCAGTGAAATTTTGATGAGTGCGGCAGGAATGCCTAGAAGAGGTTTAAGGCACATCTAGGAGCAGATTCCAACGATCATCGGCCAGAATTCTAGTGAACCAAGAGGATTCTGAAAAAAATAGTCGAGGATTGTAACAGATAATTTTGGTAGATCTCATTCCCTTATGAGGATTCCGGCAAATCTTGATAACGATTTCGATGTGTCCAGTAGAGGTTGTAGGCAAATCCTTGAAAGCTTTACAGCGCTTTTAAACGCAACCTGAAGCAGATTCAGCATCCTATAGAATATCGGACAGACTTCTGGCGACTTCCAAAGAGTTTTTTTGGCGAACCCCGGGCAGAGTTACAAGATCAGAAAACATTGCATAACATTTATTAGAAAGCAAGAAAAAAACCAAAATACAAACGGAAATCATACAAATATGATTACATCGATGCACTTGATTCAGTCTATTTTGTGTACATTCGCTATTCGAACAAAATTGAAAATTACACCGTGCTTTTTTTTCTGCGTTTATTTTCCGTCGGCCCATTTCCTCACAACGTGGTGACAACTACCGACTCCAGGAAGACGACTCCACCACCTGGACCCTACATATCGCACTCATCAACACATGAGCTAGGACCAAAGACTTTACTTCCCATCCGAAGGAAGACGTGACCAGATTTTTTCGGCTCAGAAAAACCACCGACCTCGACTGGGATTGAACCGAGACCCACTGGGGTGCCAAGTAGCAGTCACGCTTACCACTACACCACCGGCGATGGCAACACCGTACTTTTGACATGGTTGATGTACGTCTACTTTAGCGCGATATTCAATTTTATATTTTGATTTGTAGAGTTTTATCGAACTCCTAAAAAGATTCCGTAAAACTGTGTAGATGACTGCGCATCTCAAACAAAATTCTAGCAAATGTGGATGAAAGTTTCGGTAACTTCTGAGTAGATTCTGGAAAATCACGGTAAAGTACGTGAAGGACTTCGACAAATCTTAAAGACATTTCTCGTTAATTTTCGAGCAAATTCTAAGATTCTGACAAACCTCTGAGAATATCAGAGAGAAACCTTGTTATACTTGAATGGAGTTTTTGCCATCCAAGAGAATTTGAACCAATTTAGTAGCTGGTAGGATGCTGGAAAATCCCGGTGAAAATTTAATTAAATCTTTGTTAAGATTTCTGAATTTTTATGGAAATATCGCTAAGAATTATTGCAAATGTTGATGAAGATTTCGATAAGTCTAGAAGGGGATATAGGGAGAATATCATAAAGAGGGTTTAAACAAATTCTGGAGCCGGTTCAGACTAATTGCGGAAAGAATTCTGCAAAAACAAAGGGAATATCGGACAGGATTCTTTTTGATACCAGAGATAATTTTGACGAATTTATTAAAGAATTCGGCAAATTACATACCTAATTCTAAAAAAATTGTTTAATTCTAAAAAGGATCCCGGCAAAACTAAAAAAAAAAAGATTCTGGAATCCATTTAGTTGCGGTTGGCTTTCCAGCCGTAATCTGTTGTAACTCTATATAGAAGTTTTGTCAGTTCAAGTCAGAATCAATCGGAATCGTTTTCAAGATTAGGTAGAACCGATTGAATACCAGTCAAGAGCCCCTAAAATCTCAGTCTATATACGCCTAAATATCTGTCATTATCTGCTGAATCTTCGAAAATGATACACTGGAGACTCTAGAAACAGATCCGTTAAATCTCGTTCATACGCAGCGATATTGACGAAACAACTCTGGTCACTCATTTGAGCTAAAGGTCATATTCATTGATTTGAGGAATATCATGTGCAGCTTTTTGGCATAATTTACGCTTCTACCAAAATATCGAACCCGTCTTTTCCTCTGTACCGAAACTTCTCCCCAAAATGAAAAAGTAGCCGCACCAACTTATGAAATAGCTCTAAGTTAACCCAGAGACCTTAGCTCCTAAAATGTTACCAAACAGATGAACGCCTTCGTCAGCCCAGCCTTGACATCAAACCTTCAAACATAAGGAAAAACCAACCTCTCTACCATAGGGAACGTAAACAGGTCAATCCACCAACTGATCGAGGAAGTCGTCTACTCCGCAAGCCATGAAAGAAGATCCCACTTAGCGAAAATAAAAAAAAAAACAGTCATCCATCAGTCCATCATTTCTCGCGAGAGTACATTCATCTTCGGCTCCAAATGCCGCCGCCGCATTCCCGGCGATGAGCTGTCGAAGTCGAGAATTGAAGAAAAACACTACACTGGCCGTGCTCAAGCAAGGCAGAAAACTCATTTTCACCTTTTCGCTTCGTGCGTCTCGCGAACGGGTGTCCGTTTCAATTTGGAACTTGGGATGCCACCTATGCGCCCCATATATAACATCGTAGATGTACAGTGCGGATGTACGTCGACCAACGTCGTTGTCCAATCGCCGCCGCTGTACACACAAACGGTAGGTACGTGGAAAACTGTTTCGAGACTTCTTGTTTTAAAAATAAAATACTGCGTCAAGCTGCCGTAGTACAACACCATCCGGGGCAAAGGCAAGGTAATGGCTTCCAAAGAATTTCCCATCGCAAGGAAGTGGATTGCGTGCCGTTTGACTCGCTCGCTCGCACATTTTCAGATCCTCAAATTTGTCGTGCTTCAGCTGGATTATTGGATCACTGAGTGCCACTACCGGTGAAACTTGTTGGCCAATTTACGCTCCATCTACCTTTCGACTTTGCCAGCAACAACAGTTAAGCCCCAGTAGCAAACGAGGGGCACACTCCATTAACTTCACGAAGAAGGCGCCTCGTCTAAGAGGTGAAAAAAAAACGAGCATGATGGAAACAAATTTCGGCACGCTTGGAACGACGACACTCCACTCAGAACCAAACAGGTTGTACTACTCGATTGAACTTAATTTATGATGGTCGTAAAGTTTTAACTTCGACCAGAATTCGATTCAGAAACAAATCGGAAGAGTTGTAGAAACTGTCGGAAGAAAAGAGAACATCAGCCGTCCGATGGGTGAGCGACACGAAGCAGTTTCACTCGCAACGAGCTTTTTCCTAAGGACTGAATTTTTCATTAGATGGCGTGAATCGGATGGCGTCTGAGCGAAAGGAAGGTGAAATGGTACCTACCGACGTTGGCAGTGAATAATGAATTCCACGGAGCATTTGTTTTCAATTCTTCACATCACCTTGACGTTGGCTTTGAGTTCTTGGAATGTTACTTGCATGACTGGGTTTAATTTGAAAATTATACACTTAATGCTATTTTCATGCGAGACCCATTTTGTGCTTATTTTAGATAACAAAAAGTCAATCCTTTAACACTTTAGGTTTCATCAATGCTCTTTAGGCTATGATATAGAATTGAGACGTACTATAAAACCACCATAAAACTTGCAATGTAACTTGGAAATATAACGTTTTTTTTTTTTTTTGATAAGTTGAGGTAATTATTCCAAGATTAGACCGGGAATCGAACCCAGCCACCCCCAGCATAGGTATGTTCTGTAGCAGTGCCTTTATCGACTGAGCTAAGGGAGGGTGAAATTATGCCTGTGAGTAATGAAATTCACTGATGAAAAATTCTAACTATCACTCGTGGCGGGTCTTATTTTTCAATTTCAATCGAGGACAAAAATTATTTAGGTTGAATAAGTAACATGTGCGAACAATCTAACACTCATTGGCCGACAAGGGTATTATGGAAGAAATTTGTTTGGAAAAATCTATTAAGTGGCAAGTGAAAGCAGGTTTAATCCGCTAGCTAGAAAGTGATAGCTCTATTGCAGATCTAGCAATCCATTTAAGAATATTTGAAGAGTCACGCCCGTTCCGAGGTTACTTTCACATACTATAAACCCCGCATGTAAACATTACCGATATCATTTGGACAACACACCTCCAAATTGGGAAATATAAAATTTCCAATCCAGGCACGTATTTAGTATTATTTGACAATAGGATTTTTTTGATATATTTATAATCAGATTGATCTCGCCCACGGCCACCACCAAAAAGCATGTTAATTCGTAAAAATGAAAATGATCGACGTTGATTCGTAAATACATTTAGGTTGAATAAGTAACATATCCAAAACAAACTTCTTTCTTCAACATGTAAGAAGAGTCCCTTCCTTCTTGCGCCGCTTGTTAATATTAAAGACAAAAGTTCCTTTTTTGATTTGTCAGTGGGGTCTCCTGGAGCACTGCACGATCCATCCTGTCGCTTGCAAAAAAATAGCCCAGGCCAAAGGTGTGTGTTTAGCAGCTGTTGATTCCTTAAAATTAGTCTCATGCGTACCATCAATCTACTAAATACCGTCCTGATTACCCTAAATTACACAACTCAATTTCACGAGCGAACCAAACAGAACAGATAATGAGTAGGTATCCAAAACAAGAATCCTTCCGAATCCCGGGACCGTTTCTATCCAGTAGAAACTCGAGTAGAATAAGCTCAGAATTATACCCAATCGTAAAAACTAGTAAAATTTGGTTGGGGCCCACACAGAAAAAAATAATGAATTTTAACAGGTTTACGCGCGTATTTTCCCTCGTTTAATTCCAAGCCAAAGGAGGCGTAAACAACGAAATTGTTTGCAATCTTTCATGTGCCATACAACATTGTTTGCAATATTTCATACAACAGGCTAGATTCAGTCTTAAATTTACATGAAATATCCCATTATTTTCTGCCAAATCCAGCATTCCCTTTATGTGCATTAGATAACGCCGAAAATTCAATGTTTTTTTTATCTGTGCAGCTCAGTGACGAAGAAGTTACCACAAAAAATTTCCTAAAAGTTTGTTGCTAGCTAGGGGTGAGACAGCTCTACTCTGAGTTGCTTAGATGCAACGAGTCTCTCGCGAGTAACTCAATATAGCTTATTGAATCAATCTTCATCAGTTCTTATCGGGGTTGCCAGGGTTTCAAGAAGTTTGACTTCTAAATTGTGAATTTAGCGGAATGGCAATAGAATATGGAACCTCCACACATATTCTTGATATATAATATGTGATACTTTATACGGATGGTTTTACTGAAGTCCTATGTTCAGTTTTGATAACAGTATGCATAGCTTGTTAATTTGCTAAACATCGATTCTTAGAAACTTGAAGCTTGGGTTGGAGTGCAGCGGGCTGGTTTTTTTTTTCTCCTGTCCTTGTTCCACAGCACCAGTTCATAGTCTGACCGTCTGGCGGAATGATGCTGCTATAGCAAACAGCAGGTCATGGGTTTATTCACAGTTTGACTTAATTGGAGACATGACATTAATTTATTCTCGAAAAAGGCAAAGGTAAACAGTAGTAGAAGTAAATGCGATATCAAATTACATGTACAGATATGTAGTTTGAGCGAGTATAGGTTATTTTCAAAATCAGAGTTAAATAGAGAAAATTAAAAGCAATGAAAATTGCTTGTGTCCTATTGTGCACACAAGAGAACTCATCTACTAACGAGCGGTTTGTTTGACAGCTGCTGTGCAAAAACAGAGAGAAAACAAATGACAGTGCTCGCTTGCTGAGCAACGTGAGTTACTCGAGGCACCTCAAAAGCAACTCTGAAATTGCTCGCGATAAGGAGCACTCTTGCCCCTTGGTTGCTTGGGTAAGAAAGATTCTGATTAGAGTGAAAACAGAATCTCAAGTAGGATTTCCTCATAACTCCTAAACAAGATACCCTCAGAATGCTAGGTAAGATTCACAAACATGTCGGCATGATTTAATTGCAAACTCAGATAGGATCTATTCAGAACGTCGAGAAAAAATCGGAATCTAGAAGTATTTTCTCGGCACCTTGAGAGGGATTCACTCATCAGATCAGATGTTTCTCGCTCAGAGTCTTCAGTGTAATAAGATCCGCAATTCATTTGAGTATGATTCAGTTGGAATTTCGGGCAGGATTGCTTGGAAACCTTATGGAAATTCTCGCTGAATCCGAAGACTAAATGACAGAAACGCTAGATAATGCCGAAACAGACACGTAGATACAGTAATTCTTAGCATAGTGAGTAAGATAAGCTGAAAACTGAGAACCACTTCTATCTAGAAAAATTCGCTTAGAATCCTGAACAGGATCCGCAAATAAAATTTGCAGTCACAAACAATTTCTTTTGGTAACACAATTCAATTTGAATCGAAAAGTTATTGCTTATCATACTTAGCTTATCGTTAGTTCTCAATTTAGTGTTCTAAGTGCACGTACACAGTGAGAGCTTACGATGCTTGGTTCAATTTTTGTCATCATACTCTATGTCCAGAGAATCGTGCAGCGGTGTCACGCTGACACGTTCAACTAGTTCATTGTTCTCGGTTGTTTTTCTAAACTCTTAATTTCCTTGGAACAACAGAAAATGCCACAACGGAAATGCTAGCGAATGAAGCATCAAAGTAAACTGTGCAATACGTTCCAATACTAATAGACAGTATGCCCAACAGCTTAACTTTACATCCAGCCTATAAGAAGTAAATGATTATCTAATTTTCACATAGCTCTTTAAGGTTTCCACCGATTCCAGAGACTAGCGAGGAATATGTTTATTAGAATGCGGTTTTGTTGTAGTCGATTCAATTATACTCTAGCAGAACGGAAATCCCCAAAATTATCAACGAAAACTAAGTAGTTGTCAAAATGCTAAATGTTTTAAATGGAATGGTCTCACCAAACTCTGCTTTTCGATATAATTTAATGGTTTGAAGAAATGTATGCCCATTTCATCTTGAGCCAAAAACATCTAGTTGGTATGTGCAAGTGATCTGTGGACAAGATCTATCTGTGGACAAGATCTGTGGATGGATTTACTTTCGGAATTTCCAATTAAAGGCACTTTGCCAGATAATGAAAATATTAGAACCTCGATTGAAACACGCGAATATGAAGAATTTACTCGTTTTACAGTTTGTACAGGATATAATAATGAAAATTACATGCGATGTAAAACGTTCGTATTGTAGAAAATATATCAGTTTAATCCATTACTTTATTTAATTTTGAATAAAAGTCATTCACTACCTGAAGCATTGATAACTATTGAAAAATGCGTATATTTTCATTGGAACATACATTAGTACACGTTGCAAGAATAATTGATCTCAGTGAACTTGTTGCAATGTTCAATAATGTTCATATAGATTAGTATGATCGTGTAAAAATAAACCTTCCAAAAATTGTTTTTGTTTTCTGAATAAACTACCGTGTTTCATTACACGTTTATCTGTCATTCGCTGTTCATATGCAGAGGACGAAAGTGACTGGGGCTTCCAAAGCAGTTTACACACGGTTACTTATTAAATAGTTAATAAATGAAATAACAATTGTGGTATCGTGCGAAGCAGACATAATTGCTGCCGGCGTCGGTGGTGTAGTGGTAAGCGTGACTGCTACTTGGCGGCACCCCAGTAGGGTCTGGGTTCAATCCCAGTCGACGTCGGTGGTTTTTCTGAGGCGAAAAAATCTGGTCACGTCTTCCTTCGGAAGGGAAGTAAAGCCGTTGGTCCCGGTTCATATTCATGAGTCGTTAGGTAGGGTCCAGGTGGTGGAGTCGTCTTCCTGGCGTCGGTGATTGTCACCATGTGAGGAAATAGGCCGACGTAAAATAAAGATTAAAAAAAAGACATAATTGCCGTTTGAGAATGCTTTGTATTTTGACCTGATCACTGACACTTATCCGGACTAAAATAATTTAGACTGTGTCCCTTTGGTCTCGAGACGCCCTTGGAGTCATGAAATTTTTATTTATAAAAAAAAAATCCCAGACCAGACTAAACATTGACCAAGCCAACTTCAGCATGGTCTTACTTTGTAGCAGTGCCTTTAGCCGACTGAACTAAGAGAGGAGTCCTCGCATAAACCAGATACGCTCAGATTCATGAGTGTAATTCACCACAAAATTCGAGTATGATTAATCCAGGATACTAAGAAAGATTTGCCAGGCATCCTTAATAAGATTATCTTACAACCCACAAGTTACAATCAGCATCCTAAGCGGGATACTTATCTAATCTTATCAAATTTATCATCATCACAGCCAGTGCTTGCAAGCATCCTGTAAAATGATGGACATACTTCCAGAATTCTTGCATATTTGATATGTGCTTCACTTCATAGATGGGCCTCGATTTGTTATAGCACGATCGCCTCGGCTTTTTTATTGCACCGATATTTCAGCATGGTCAATATCGGGTGAAAAAGGAAAATACTCATGTTGGTGCGTCAACCTGTAGTCCAAACCACTAAATAGAAACAGTTCTAGCCATTTATTTGCCATTTTGTTTGCATTATTTCCTATATTTTTTTAGGCTATGGTAAATTTTTTAATTTGCTACATGAATTGTTCACAGGAATGCGGATTTTTTAAGTTGTTATGACCAAAAACGACTTTTTTCACATATGTTATGAAAACTTCAAATTAATAAATTTCATCGTCATGAAATTTTTGCCACATAAGGTCTATAAATTGGTTATAGTGTTGCCAAGTTTTCAGCCAAAAATATTGATAATTGGCAAAGTTACAGAAGGTTGAATATGGCGTTTTTTGGAAGCAAAATTTTGCTCGGCTTTTTTTTGCTACTGAGTGTATACCAAAAAAGCCAAGTCTATTGTGCAGCATTTAAAGGGACAGATGATTCATGAATTGGGCCTGTTTAAAACGAGGATTTAAATACGATCTTTTTGAATCCAGTAGATGGAAAGAACGTGGACATCTCGTACCGTACATTACGTTATCGTCATTTGTAATTAATTTGATGGTCGTTGGGAGCATGTATTCTAGAGAGGTTAAATGATGCTCTTTTTTTCCTCTAACGGTTGGGTTAAGAGCAATAACTCTCATCCTAGCATTTGAATGCTTATGGTTATAGCTCCATTACACGATTTGAAATAGAAAAGAAGAAGTAAAGGCAAAACCCCTTTCCCGTTCAGAAATCTAAGCTCTGAGTAACCGAAAAGTATTCACCTATCTTGAAATTCTGTTGGTGAATGCTCGTAGCTAAATCCTTCATAACACTGAATATGTCGTGAGCGAAAGTATGTAAATAGTAAATACTAATGGAAAGCTCTCACCAATGCCCTGACCGTGAACTCTTTGCAGCTTTTGCAGCTTTCGCAGACTTTCTGTATTCCAACTTTCACAGGACTGTGCTTGGTTGGGCTTACGGCTGATTCCCCAAATTTGGACGGTTATTGAATATACTCTTCATACAACATAATCCACATCACACTCAACTTTATTCAAAACCAAATGCATTTCAATAACATTAAAAAAAAAACAAGCAAAATTTCGACGGTGGAGAACATAAATCCACGGCCAACGACTGTTTCCGAGTCGAAATCGAAAACTATGAAATCCGCGAGTTTTGCACTGTAAATAATGTTAATGTTAGCCTTTTTTTTTTTTTTTTTTTGTTTCTTGAATATCGAGATTTTCTTGGGCTGGTTCATCTCCCGTCATTGTCCCTCAAACCCCGCTTTTTGGGCATTTTCGTAACTTGTCCGGGGGTGAGATTCGAACTCGTGACTTTGGCGTAAGAGGTATGGATGTTAACCTCTACGCCGGGGTCACCCCCAAAATGTTAGTCTGTCAAAACAAGTTAGATTTAATAATGATGCGTAAACATTCACACAGGAAAGCTATCGAACACAGTTTATATCGATCCTAAGGCCGTAGCCCTGCCCTTCGGTTCAGAAAGGAGTATAGGCGCGTTCAGTCGACTTGGTCGCGGCAGATTTCATGTGTGAACAGGCTGCAACATCAACGTACAAAAGTGCCTGAACAAATGGACAGCTTGTAATGATAACTTGAAGATGCGATGGGGGGTCATTGCCCTGCTATTCCCAAATGTAGCACGTTGTAAAATGTTTCTTGTCTTCTATAACCAAACATGATGGAATTTAGTAAACGAGTGGAAACTCATCGGGAATGATCTCTCAGATGCATCTGTCGAACCATTCTGAACGGCTGTTGTGAAAATTTCACCATGAAACCAATTACCAAACCATTTACCAATTACTAATGCTTTCTCTGCTTTCTCCTGTTCTCTTCCCTATCCTATGACCACGAGCAATACCATATGAAATCGTGCATAGGCCATAGGCCAGCATAGCCCTTTGCCTAAAGTCAGCTCTTCAAAAGCAGAAACACCGAGACGACACAGAGCAATAAGTAAAGAACGGTATATAACCCTAACCAATTTTACTTTCAGCCAAATTGTCTAACTCAAGGTAAGCAATCAAATGGCCACTTCAAAATATACTAAATATCCATGACATAATATATAACGGGGAAAGGGCACTCAAGTAAAACGATTTGGATAGGGAGCATGGGACTGCCTCCTCCCTATTGTTAACATTTCGCGGAACGAGGGCGGGCTCTTCGACCCCATCTATTGGGTTTATTCTGTCAATCGAGGGCTCGATTCTAGTGCTGTGAAGGTGACCTTGCTTTTGGAAGGAGATTCTCTTCCCTATATTCGCGGGTTTTACGTAAGTGTCTCTGCTTACGGCCCGTCCAAACGTCCAAACAATAGAATCCTGATCAAATCGTTTTCCAGATTATTCCACTAAACTTTACTAATCGAAGTCTTTTCTATGCATGAACAAGTTTTTTTTTTTGAAGGCGGCCTTTGGTGAGATCTATCTGATTATAAACATATTATAAAAACCTATTTTAAAATAAAACTAAATACGTGCCTGGCTTGGAAATTTTCTGGAAATGTGTTGCAGTACCTTTTTCCGAATGATATCAATTATGTTTATACGCCGGGCTTATTGTATGTAAAGGTAATCTCGGAATGAGCGTGACTCTCTAGACACACCGGAGTTCACCCGGAATTTAAGGAAATAGAAATATTATTTTCATCTAGTGAGACAAAAAAGTAAGCATTATGATTTCGAATAATCCGGCAGATTTTTAATCCATTGTAGTCGCTTCCAGCTTACTTGGGAACGGCGTTCGAAGTGTTTAGTTCTAAATTTACAATGCAACGATATTGCAATGTTTACCTATAAATAATGAAAAAACGCTAATTTTAACAACTCGTTCGGCTATGATTATTGTTGAAAGAAGAAGTCTACACTGACAGAGTTCCTGGAAATCGCTTGGATCTATTACATCTCTAAAACCTTGAATAAAATAAAAATGATGCTTATTTTGAATCTCATTTCCACACTAGCTGATACTTTTGTATATTTCTTTGTTGTAAACAATCGACTAGTTTATTACAATAGCTACTATCTCTTCAAGACTAAAAGCAAATACCTTTTTTATTTTTATAGCATTTTCCTTCCCTTCGACTCGAACCAGCAGAAGCTACAAAATGCATTCGAATTTCCCGACATCCAACAGTCACGAACCGTATCAAAACCACTTTGGAGAAAGCCAATAGTCAATGTGGAGGAAAATGAAAAAAGAAAACACATTATCACGCCCTGTCGAGGAAAAGCGTGCTTTTAAATGGAAGATAAAATTACAAGAATGTGTGAAAAATGAAAAGTGCTATAGGTACGCATCGTTTCGTATTATGAGGAGTCTTCTTCCAACAGCACGTAGAAGCCTGATGTAAACAGAAATATAAAACTTTCTAAAAGTTTTGAGCCCGTAATTTGAGTTTACAATGGTGGGGATAAATGATTCAATCACACATTGTTCAGCATCACAATCATGGGAAGTGTTCCAGCAGCCAAAGCGTGTAATTGATTTGAAAACATTCAAATCTTGTGTACTTGCGAAGGATTCTTTAGGAGAAAAGATTAAAGAAAAACTTCCTCTACAAGCAGAAATTACAGCATGTAAACTACGAAAGAATTGTTTCCAAATAATTTCAAATAATTTCTACACATCCTTACCAGTCAAAACCAATTTTGATTCACAGACATATGCTCTTCAAGGGAAATTGTAGTTTACACTCAATTAGTATTTACAGGCCAATCTAACAGGAAATTAACTCTATGGACCAATTCGGACCGGTTGGAAGTGGAGTTTTTGAATGACATTTGACTCAAAATAACAAAAAGGTAAACATCAACATCAGTTAAACGGCAAAAGTGTAAACATTTTAAACTATTATCATCACAGAGCCCTCATTATTTTCCACAACAGAACGCCTTCCTGTCCATCCCAGCAGCAGTAGTTAAGCAAAACATGTGCTAACAACAAAATGGAAAATATTTTTCAGCTTAATTGCCCTACCCAATTCGAACCCACTCAGGAAAAGGGACCAATCGTTTTAACTTCTGCCCCACAAAAGACGTGCTAAGCCCATCACACCATCGACTTTCGTGCCATCGAAGCATATTTCCCATCCCGACGCGACGACCTTGCTGCGAGCTGGTGGGTAAGCGGACAAACCGGCAATCCTTTTCCGTGCCCTGGGCCAGCAGAAGCAGGCTCTAGGTGTACCTTCGATGTTTACGATACGTGATCCGGTACCGGCTTCGTCGACGTAATGGAATGGAAATAGTTTTTTTTTTTCGCCCCGAACTCACTCACTTGAAGCGACGAATATTGCCAGCTGCTGCTATTGATGTTGATGACGATGTGGATGAGATATGGTCACGTTCACATCGTACCAACCAGCACCTCTTCCAACCAACGCCAACGTCGTCGTATCACGGCACTGTGAAGTGGGCTAAAAGTTATCACGTTGCGAGGATCTGAACCCGAAAATGTCAACGAGTGGAAATGAATTCGATTCTATACTATTTGAATTCCGATAACACCGAGCAGTAAGGGTTTGCGTGTGTAGGAATCGGAGGAAGGGAGTAATCGATGAAAAAATAGAAGAAAATTTAGGTCAAGTAGTGCTTTGAGGAATTGTTCGATTTGACGTCGTCTGGGAGGGTTCTCGATGTAGCTTCCAAAGTACTTTTGAATCTTGTTCATCATGAAGAGCGGGATGGTATTTTGGGGATTCAATGGGGATGCCAAATGGGAACAAAAAGTCGAAGGTTGATGGCCTTGTCGATTGCGGTGACAGTGATTGGATGATTTGAGGAAAGTCTTTACGATGATGAAAGCTCATGAAGATGTCATTGGCAGCAGAGTCGACGTCCAGCATTCAGAAGAGTGACGCAGATAGGGCGATTGGCACTAAAATAGTTGAAGATGATACGGCAGTCATGACGCGGGTCGATGGGATTGTGTCTGGAATAGATGCCAGCGAAGCCAACAATAGATACGAAAGTGTTTGATATGACCGATGAGGTATTTGTTCATTTTGTTTTCTTGAGCGCTATCGCTTGACCCGGCGATGCATCTTAAAATTGCCTACGCACAGGTCACTCGGGTGGGTTTCCGCCATAAAATCAAATTAGCTGTAAGCAGTTCAAAAACGATTAGAATAGAATATCAATAGATCGGTGGCGACTAGGAACCTACTCCACGATCAGGAACATGATCATAATTGACCGCCTGTGGTTGCTAATCTGTTATTCCCAGATCAACTACAATTACACAGAGCACCAACATATGTTGCTTGGGACTAACATACCTCCTCAGTGAAACAATTGATCCAAGACCAAGGCAATACCGACGCCGGCAGATAAAAAAAAAAAAAAAAAAAAAGGGTAGGAATGTGATAACGTAATACTCGCTTTATTAGAAGCCGAGAGCACTTCTGCACTTCCACGACAAAGAACTGGGATGTTGAATAAAAGTTAAGTAAATAATCTATACATTAGACTGATATCAGATTTGAACGGGTTTGTACCAATAATAAAAGTAGCCACTTTGAATCGATTTAAACCAACAGTAATGATGCTATTGGGACCACTGATAAAGTGTGGTGGTGGTTTTATTGAAAAAACAGGGTTAATGTTAAGTAACGCTAGAGAGCCGATTTGGACAGATTTAAACCAACAGTAAGGATGCTGTTGAGGACACTAAAAAAGTGTGATGGAAAAACTAGGTAAATTTAAGGTAACGCTTGAGATCCAATTTGGACCAATTTAAATTACTGTTGAATGTTAATGGGGGGCACCCACAAAGTGTGATAGTAATTTTTTTATTGAAAAAAAAAATAAACAGGGTCGGTGATAAGTAACGGATGAGAGCTGATTTGACGCTATTTAAAACAAAAGTAAGGATACTGTTCACAAAGTGTGGTAGTGGTTTTTGCTTGGAAAAACTATTTCAATTTGCTAAAGTCAAACTGATCTTTTTATGTTAACGTAAGCGTAAAAAAAAATTTTGACTTGTAAAAGCCATTTTTACAAAACCCAACTCTTCATTTACATTGACCGGAAAGGCTTTAGTTCTACATTATACTATAAGACTGGTTGTTATGCTGGGCAGCATGTTTTCATTTTAATTATTTTTTTACTGATTTTCTCGATACAATGAAGATTTTTAATTGAGGTTTATATTGCGAATACATGACTCTATACATGATTTTCCCAGAAGAGTCATGTCTCTGCAGATAGTTTTTCTCATTTAACTAAGTAATAAAAGTCACTGACGCTCCGAATAACTCTCTGTAACGTTCGACTCATGATGTTCACAGAAAAATCTTTTAAAAGTCTACAGGAAAATCTGCAAGTTTTTTTTTGTTTTTATTGAAAGCTGAGAAGACTAAAACAGGTCTCTGGCAAGTCTTTACTAAAATATTTGAGAATTAGCTTCTGCGAACGAGTCTAACTAAGTCAGAGTGAGTGGCAGTAAGCCTGCAAAAAAAAAAATTTCAGCGTTGTGCTCGATTTACATAATTCGAAAGCAATTTCCGCTCGACTCAGCTACAAAAAATATCCCATAGAAGACATGGCAGTTTTTGAGTATTCACTGGCGCCTTCTGGTGAGAACAATCCAAGTTGAATTAGAGGGTGTCCACAGTTAAATTGCACCCACTTTCAATAAGCTGTAACATCTCGCCCTTTGGGTTGATTTCAACGAAATTTTGGGTGAAATGACCTCAGCGTGTATTATTTACACTGCGTAAGTTTCATTGTGAAATGTGTCGTAGTTTCGAAAATGAAGCCGAAGGAACAGCAAGTGCGGGAGAACATTTTGCACACGCACCTCGACAACCCACTTTGTTCGCACCGAGCCATCGGAAAGATGTTGAAAAATTCACCAGTCTACAGTGTCTCGGGTCATAAAACGTTTCGGGGAACGTTTAAGTGTCGATCAGAAGAAGGTGAGTGGTAGAAAAAGTGTTCTGTACTGTGTGAAGGATGACAAGCGAGTGGTCGCTGCCTTTAAACGCAAACCCAACTGTTCCGTTAAGGATGTCGCGAAAAAGCTGCACTTGACCAAAAGTTTCGTGCAGAAAGTCAAGAAACGAGCCGGGCTCCGTTCATTCAAAGTTCAGAAAGCTCCAAACCGCAATGAAAAAACAGAATAGGACAGCTAAAACACGTGCGCGTAAGCTGTACACACAAATGTTGACGAAACCACACTGCTGCATCATGGACGATGAAACACACGTAAAGCGGACTTTAAACAAATTCCCGGCAACCAGTATGTGACTGCGAAAGACAAGTTCGATGTTCCAGAGTCTCTAGGAAACAGAAAGTGTCAAAGTTCCCCAAGAAACTCATGATTTGCCAGGGAATTTGTTCGTGTGGGAAACGGAGCAAGCCTTTCGTGACAACTCTAACTGTAAAAGGTCAAGTATACCTGAAAAAAACGACTACTTCCGTTTCTCAAAACACACAACGTTCCTACAATTTTTTGGCTGGACCTAGCCTCTTGTCACTACTCCAAGGATGTTCTGGAGTGGTACAAGACGAATGGTGTCAATTTCGTGCCGAAGGATCTTAATCCCCCAAACTCTCCAGAGTTGCGGCCAATTGAAAAATATTGGGCTATAATGAAGCGCGAACTTCGTGAGCATCCTAAAGTTGTCACTACAGAACAGGAAATGTTAAAGTCATGGTTGAAAGCGGAAAAAAATGTAGGTTCAGGCGTTGTGCAAAATCTTATGCGTGGTATTAAGAAGAAAGTTCGGGCTTTTGTATTTGGTATAGAAATACAGTGAAATAAAAATACCTAAACCAAGATTATACATTGTTTTTTATTCCCTGAATATTTCATGACAATCGGTTGAGAGACTTGTTTTTGGGGACGAGTTTAAAGTGATGCAATTTTACTGTGGACACCCTTTATGAACTCTCATTGGGCTCCTGAAGAATTATGTCGAAGTTACCGTACATCTAATAACCGAAAATAGTCGGCGGTGCACAAGTCTACTATACATTCAGAATCTCGTGGAATTCTACAACAATTTGTTCACTAATTTGAATGCTGCCAAACGGAAACATT
Organism: Aedes koreicus; assembly: GCA_024533555.2. Lineage (NCBI taxonomy): Eukaryota > Metazoa > Arthropoda > Insecta > Diptera > Culicidae > Aedes > Aedes koreicus. The sequence goes on along the minus strand of JAHHFK020005809.1, from coordinate 14,556 downwards.
TTGAATCAACCTGTCAACGATCGAATATCGCGATTTATTTAACCCTTAAATACTTATAAAATTTGAATGTTTTTTCCACAGTATTTTAGGTTGAGTAACCTTGATACTGAGTCAACAATTTTCTGTTCCGTTAAGGTTCCGTTTTTAATTGAAGTTCAACGATAGGGTAGAGAACTTCTTCCAGCAAAGCTCAAATTGTATGGCCCATCGCAGGAATGGCCCAAGAAAAAAAAAAAAAAAAAAAAAAAAAAAAAAAAAAAAAAAAAAACCGCATTAAATTTATTTGTGTTTTCAACGATGGTCTATCTCTTTTCTCTTTTCTCTTTGTTCTGAAAATCAAAACACACGCTTCCCGACGAATCCCATTGTTCCATTCTATTGATAGGACAAAGCGGGTCCATCAGGTTAAACAAAATCTGTAGACCATATTTGAAAATAATGATACTTCAAACAAAATCTCAGCAACTTCAGACACTTCAGATAATCTTGGATCTTCATTAGAAACTGTGCGGAGCTGTGCTGAATAGACCACACCGACTCAGAAATTATATATCTTTAATATTTCCGAATAACGGCTGCACACAGTCTTCATTTTGGAAACGAATTGTTATGAAACCGACGATTAGACACGACTTCCTGAGGGTCATAATTTTGTCGTTTCGGATCTTTCTCCCGAGGACGCACAATCCCCGTGTCAAAACGTTGGATCAAAAACAACTCGTTCCAAAAAATTTAACTGCCTTGCCGGTATTAAGAAAATGTTCAAAGAAACATTCAACCAACCAACAGCTATATCTATAACTTCTCACTCTAAAGTCTAGTAGACTAAATGTTAGCAGAATAGATTTTTTTAAGACAGCTCTGTAATACAACAAACTGAATCAACCAATTATTTCCAGGTAGCAAATTTAGTCACATTACATATCAACGGTAAAAAAAGTATCATGTTTACGATGAAAATTCAAATTCCGGACAAGGTCCCTTATGAATTAACCAATAGAATTCAAAAGTATAGCAATCTCTCTTAGAAATATTGAAGCAAAGATCGCCATTATATATTAAAAAGTGAAATCATTTTTCACAGGAACGGTCTAAATGTCTGCTTTCCAATTTGGATCGAAAATAAATCTGCTGAAGCTCAAGGTAGCGAAACTCTGATCTTTACCGTTCTTGAAAAAGCGCATCAATTTCCGGTATTCTGCTTCTCCAACGACAATGTTACCCACATATGCTTTGATGAGCAATCGGATAAGATAAGATAAGATTGGAAGCACGTTTCGATGGAAATAAAACCAATCGGATGATGAACAAGTTAGCTTTTCGAATCGATTACGTCCAATGGAATAAACATCAATCGTGATGTAGGAGTTTGCCAGAAGGACGAGTTTAAAATCGATTCAAGTTATTTACACAACAATAGGCTGGGAAGTAACAGATCGCTTCGCCCCAAAGTCAGTGGCTATTGATTGTATTGCCCCATTCAGCCTATATCTAGAATCGTGCATTGTCCACTCGTGGCTGCTGGTAAACTGATAACGAAACAACCTGACCGGTGTCCGCGTCGCAAAGATAGGAAGAGGCAAATGCCACGTGATTCTGCACACTGGGCCAGGAAATGCAATTGAGAGCGATAAAATTAACATCTCCTCATTGTGATTAATATTATTTGTTGAAGAAGAAAAATAACTCGAAACTCATTTTAATCGCTTCAAATCATTCGAAAAAATGAAAAGAAAATTCAATTTCCGAATGACAATGACTACATGGAGTGCAATCGTCACCTGTAGCCTACCGTTATTGTAAAATCAACCCAATTTGCCAGCCACCCCCCAACTACAACACAAAAGGTCACTCGTAGTTATATTGGTTCAACCAGGTCCGAATCGATCAATCCAATCCACGCCATCTTCCTCCACGTGCAATAATGATATTTTTACCTTTCAGTTATTCCATTAGCGACTCCACTTTTCTTTCGATTACAACCAATGGGTGGTGGTGGGTGGTACCAGGAAGAAAATAAATCCTTTTTTTTCACCGCGCTAGCCACACTCAGTGCCCAGAATGCAATCAATAATCCATTACTGATCAATAGCCGTAGCCAGTCAGCAGCAGCAGCAGCAATATCCTTTTTTATGATTGTTTCCAACAACTGGGCGTCAACGATTTATAGCAAATAGAACTACCAATACCAAGTCGAATGTTCAACATGGTTTGATGGCTATTCAATTTCCTCGGACCTTTCAATCAGCGAAGTTGTTAACATTTTCAATTGTTCTCGGAACTCGTATATGATCAAGGAAACAGGGACGCATCCATGCACTTAAGTTTGGACACGTGCGGTAGAATGTGTGTCCTCTTGAAGGGGACCTCTTTAAGCAGAGAAAACTTTTCGCGAGAAAATCCAACTCGCAAAAACGCTACATATAGCATACGGGACAGTGATAAATGACTGAAGTGACCTGCTGCTGCCGTATACCTATTTTCGGCCGATAGCCAGCGTGGCTCACAGTCGTCCAGTAGAAGATGGCTGAAGGCCAAAGGGCATGATGTAATTCGGAAAAACGACGCTAACTAGAAGCGATAAAAATAAGCTCCTTAAGACGGTGCAGGCTTGAACGCCGATCAGGGTGGGTGCGAAAGCGGATTTTGAAGGTATCATATTACAATTGTTATTGCTATGAACTATGTAATTGGTGTATGTCGTCACCGTGTTTGGTTGATTTTATGTTTGCTGATTTTCTAACTTAAGCTCTGTTGGGCACAGATAACATTGTTTCTATATAAGAATACCCATTGAATTAAACAAATGTGTAGAGTTAAACGAAGCCATACATTTCCACCTAAGTTACAAAAATTAAATTAAATGGAAGAGTTTCAACCAGTGGAGGTATATGTACATTTTTCGCCTGCTGCGAAATATTGAGGCCGCATGTTGGCTGTCGCTTTCAAGTGCATTTTAATACGGACGCGAGAGAAGGATAGGAAATTAAAAAGAGAGAAATGTCGCCATTGTTTTTTTGACCTTTTCAAACAGTTTAGAAATTGCGTGTGACTGTATTTCATAACTTTAGTAAAAATGCAATTATTTTGTAATACTTTGGTTATGAGGTGACTAAAATATTCCTTCGTATAATTTGATTCCATACAATAAACATCATTTATATGCAGTAATAAGCCAGCACTGAACGAAATCCTGTGCAATATAAATCTATGTCGCAACTGTTTTGAAACCATCGGCTGATGGCAACAAAAATGTTTCGTCGCCTGTAGAAAACAGTACAAAAATGTCGTGACATTTTCTCCCATGCCAGTTTCCTTTGGCATTTGGTGGTAATACAACGAGGTGTTAGTCATAAGTGTTATAGGAAAGCTGGACATATTTTTAGGAAGGTAAAGCGTGAGATATGAATCTTATATGAATAAGATATGAAAATCGACAAGATGATCTGGATAACGCTACATAAACGGTGAAAGGTTGAAAAACTGGTTAGCAGGTTTTTTTTTTCAAAACAAAAAAACTTAAACGTCGTACATGTTGTAGGAGTGTCCGTACGGAATGTTACCTCTACATTTGTATTTGTTATCCCGCTGTCCAAATGGCGTCGAAGGAAGAGGAACAGCGTACCAAAAAACTTTGCGTCGTGCTTCAACAAAATTGAAATTATCCCCACGCCCATATGGTAAAATCACTGAAAGTGGCCACATCGACTATGACGACCGTTCCAGGACAGCCTGAGCAGACAGGACCAGAAGGAAACCAAAAGTCGGTAGAAGAAGCGGTGTTTTCAATCATAATCCTAGTCTAGTGGAAACAAATTGGGAATATCGAGCCAAGAAACGAGCAGGGTTGTCAATATAAAAAGTTATAGTGACACATAGCGAACTTCAAAATTAGAGATATGCGGAAATTTATTCCGACGATTTTACAGCGGTGGCATTGAATATTTTTGACGTAGGACTACGTCTGTGTTTTCAATACTGGGGTACACGTTCGAATTGCGAAAATTTGGAGCGTCACGAAAAATATATAGGTTTTGAACGTTAATAACTAAGTCATTTCACGATTGATTTACAAAATGTTTTCACCAATCGATCGGGACATTTTCTACGCTTCGATTCCAATATTTGAATCTATTGATTTATAACATTCAACTATTGAAATTAACGCAAATATAAGGTAATGTCTTATAATGTCGATTTTTTCAGAGTAAATTTACCAAATACACAGTACTTTTCTAGCACAGATTTCATATTTAAGTAACGAACGTCTCCTAGGCAGCCATGAATGTTATATAACGGGTACACCTTCGCATTTTGATTTAGTTTTCCGGCGGTCGTGGAGCTGTGCAGAGTAGGATCTGCAGTTTGACGAGCAGTCACTGCCCAGAGAGGCGTTGGTGCAGTTGGCTGTTGTTGGCGATACTCCCGTCAACCTCGCTGCGAGAAAAATTGCTGCTGAAGCCTGCGATTTGGCGGGAAAAAGCCGCCCGTGACAACGAGACAAGAATCAACTATCCCACGTCACCCGAGGCTGGCCATCCGCAACGACGAGTAGCTGAACCAAGAATACCAAGAAGAAAGCCCAAGTTCAATCGCGAACCATGTTTCTCCCCCATCAACTAAATCCGTCCTTTTCAGGACGACCAAATCAATTTTCCAATTAAAGAGTTTATTTGGTTAAAATTTTCTCTTGTGCTGTTTCAAATTAATTTCAATCACCGCGCCCCGGCTGCAAATAGCATTAATTAAACGCCGCTTCCCGGAGTAAATGACAAAGAACGTTGAACAACCAACGAACGAAATTCTAGAACGGATAATTCGAACCGAACTGCGACACTTCAGACCGACCATGTGGTTGAGTTCGTTGTAGTTCCTAGTTGTGCATAGCGGATTAGTTGCTGGTGATAGCAAATAATTAAGGCATATTTCTGTTAAGAAAATCATCCGTCTAGCGTGCAGTAATTAAAACTAATTATTGTGGCGCAATAACTGAAGTTCGTCCCCTTTGGTGCAATTTGTATCACATTGCCTTCGTTGGTACCGCCTTCTTTCGTGCACTAGCATCCGATCCCTTTACCAAACAGCTTTTAGCAGAACATTTTGATTCAGTCTTACGACAGTCGTTAAGCTGCGCAGTGGTCTTAGGATCGCAGTTGGCGGCGGCGAGCAGTCGTTGCCCAGAGAGACGTTGTTGCAGTTGGCTGTTGTTGCCGATGCTTCCGTCAACCTCGCTGTGAGAAATATGGCACAATTTGGCGGGAAAAAGCCGCCCGTGACAACGAGACAAGAATCAATCATCCCACGAGATGAACCAAGAAAGAAAGCCCAAGTTCAATCGCGAACTGTTTCTCCCCCGTCAACTAAATCCGTCCTTTTCAGGACGACCAAATCAATTTTCCAATTAAAGAGTTTATTTGGTTAACATTTTCTCTTGGGCTGTTTGAAATTTCCATTACCGCGCCCGGCTGAACATGGCATTGCTTTAAACGCTGAGTCCCGGAATAAATAGCAAAGCGCGTTGAACAACCAATGAACCAACAGATCCATAACTATCTTCTACGCGTTAGAGATAGTGGCCCTACTACTACTAAAATGTGTCTCTATTTGTCTTTGTTTTAATTTTTACATTTGATTTTTACAGTTTAATTGTTTAGCCAGAAGGGCTCTTCATCTTTGTTCTTTGTTTTATTTTTGTGGTGTGCTTTGTTAATTTGATAATCTAGTTTACATGTCATCCCTGATGGGGATTGGTTGTTTGAAATTATAAAATTTGATAACCTACCTAGCTACAATAACTACAATTTGAAAAACCTAGGGAAGGGGTACCAGATCGCGGATGACTTGGTGGTCTGATAGGTGGCAACGTGTTCTGTACCTATTGATAGTCTCACTAAAACGATCTTCGAATGTTTTAATCTCGGCCAGACGGTGGATCTCAGTGTTTCTCGTCCGTGGAGGTGTGTTCAGGATTATCCTGAGAAACTTGTTTTGAACCCGCTGGAGCTTTAGGTGGTGTGCTTTTGCGCAACTCTCCCAGATCGGCATGCCGTACTCAATAACCGGGAGTATGATCTGTTTGTAGATAGCAAGCTTGTTCTTCAGGGACAATGTAGACTTTCTGTTTAGCAAGGGGTACATAAGCTTCAACAGAACGTTACATTTTGTGACAGTCTTGTCAACCTGTTCCCTGAAGTTCATCTTGCCATCTAGTGTCACGCCAAGATAGATGGCTGAGTTGGTCCATTCCACCGTTGTGCCGTTAAGACAAATTTTAACATCCTCAGCCGGAACAAGTCTGGGAGATTTTGAGTGAGGGAAAAGAATGACCTGGGTCTTCGCTGCATTGATGCAGATCTTCCAGTCTGTGAGATACTTCAACAGAACATTCAGGCTTCGCTGCAGTTTCGATGCGATCGCTCTTACTACCCTACCATTGTGGACGACTGCGGTATCATCGGCGAACAGCGACAGAGATCCGTTTTCAGGGAGTGGGGGTATGTCCGAGGTGAACAGATTAAATAAAAGTGGACCTAATATGCTTCTCTGCGGAACACCGGCAGAAACCTCCTGCGCATCCGGAAACTGCACCATGCAGCGAAACACAGAATGTTCTGTTTGATAGGAAGTTTTTCACTATCTTTACCAGAAAGACTGGAAGATTGTACCGATGCAGCTTGTACACCAGGCCATCATGCTGACGTTGTCAAACGCCTTTTCCACGTCAAGAAGAGCCATGGCAGATGTGAGATAGTACCCAAGAAACACACAAGTTTTATAACAGTTGAAAATACTTTTATGTGACTAGATTTGAACATATAAAAGCTTACTCAACATAAAATCATGAAGATGTATTACTCAGGTAGCCCTCTCAACCATCGTAGAAAATACAACCTGAGCCGTATCATAATTTTGAGCCGCCAAATGCTTTCTTAAGAGTATACAATAGAATTTTCTTGGCACTTTTCAGGGGAACGGGCTTAAATCAATTGGCAGATGGCCCTGACGTGTATAGGAATTCTATTGCTGCGTGATGCATCCGCCCGCTTTGCTCTTAACCCCATTAGGCTGTCAAATATAGTTTTTTTCTTCATATAAACGCCGTTCAAATTATTTCATATAAGCAAAATGAGGTAATCACATAGCATTAATTGACATTAAAAAGCCTCTGTTCGCGGGGGCGACCCGGCGTTGTAGTTGTCGCCCACCTCTACACTTAGTCACGAGTTCAAATCTCACCCCCGGACAAGTTATTATATATGCCGGACAAGAATTATATATGCCGAGGAGTACCGTCGACGGCGTATGGAAACGGTATTCTGAACGCTTGTCAACAACAATAAAGGACCGTATGTTTGATCCTTTAGGACTTCGGGTTCCTAGTATGGACATAAATGTTCCACAATTCCAGCAATCGACAAAGTGAGAGATGTTGCGAAAAAGTGTAGAACCAATGAGCAATGGTTCAAAGAGTCAAGAAACGTAGTGGAATGAAAACGTACAAGAAGCAGAAGGCAGCAAAATCATCAGAAAAGCCGAGTGAAGTGATTCGCTCTCGAAAGCTTTATGATTTTCTCGACAAAAGCCATTTTCATCCTAATTCTTGACGATGGGACATACGTTAAAGCGCATATTGCAACACTTCCTGAACCACAATACTAAACAAAACTAGAAGGAGAAACTCTTCCAAACTCCAAGACTACCATTAGCCTTGAAAAGTTTGGAGGAAAGTATCTTATTCGGCAGGCATTCTGTGAATGCGGTCGGAGTTCTTCTCACGTGACGAGCGGAACAATCAATAAGGATAAGGGAAGCTCCTCGAATCTTCCGGTCCACCTCTAAGCATCTTGCCGTGAGGTACCAGGTAGTTACATGCCGATTGCTTATCGATCTGCAAATTTAGTAGACATCTGCATTGAGTTATCTCAAGAATATAATATTCCGCCCACTATCTCCCGCAAAGCATTGCGACTGGTTGGAAGGATTGGAGACAATTGAATCATTAGGTTTTGGACAAATCCCCCCCCCCCCCTTTCCCGGGTAGTACCCAAAGAAGAGCTTGGAAATCAACAGAAGCGCAAAGTTTCCAGAAGGCACGAAATGCTTCTAGAGACACAAATTTCGCGAATTTTTCAATCATAATTTATATTATAGATTGCTCTTTAGGACGTTTAACTTGCTTGTTGCAAATATTAGTTCCACTAGTAAAATAGTGTAAAATTGAGTAATACAAATTGCAAGAAAATGAGAAACGAAAAGAATCTGCGTCGAGCATCGAACATGAACAGTTGTATCGATGATTTGTTGCACTTTATTTTGTTATCGGGCATGTCGCGTTTTTCTATTGTTTCCGGTTATATATTGTTCACGAGTGATCGAGTGAGCACAGCAATAAGAAAACTATAGAAGATGCTTCCAGATGAGATGTGGTGTTCCGTCGGGTGTGGTGGGCAGGTGGTAGGGGTCATAATTAATTGTGATCCATATTATTTGCTTGCCATATTCGCCGAGCCATCATGTCTCAGAACAAAAATAAACCACTGTTGGAATAAATCGATCCAAAATCTCAAGCGTTAGCACTAATTAGATGGCGTCGAAAGAAGAGCAAGTGCGAAAAGCAATTGTGTGCGGGTCGCAATGAAAATCCGGATCTGCCAGTAAGAAAACTTGCAAAAAAGCTTGGTTTTCCTGTAAGCACTGCCCATAACGTTCTTAAATCTTTCGATACACGTTTGACAACGTGAGGAGAGGCTGGGATCGGAACAAAAACGGATCTCAAGGAACCACCAGAAGGACGCGAAGATGAAGGGAATATTGCAAAGTCTTTCCGGTACTGACTGCGGCTACGAAAAAAAGGTGTCGCCAACTTTCACTTATACTTCCCCGCTTCAGTAGAGTATGAAGTCGTTCAAGGTGAAAACTGTACCGAACCGCAATGACAAATGGGAAATGTGACGGCTAAAACCCAGGCTCGCAAGTTTTATCCACGAATATTTGACGAAGTTTTCCTGCGTGATAATGGACGATGAAACTTATGTGCTGGAAGTCTTTGGGCAAGCTTCCCGGAATGTCTTATTATACTGCCATGCAACGAAACAGCGTAAAAGAGCATTTCAGGACGAAGGAAAAGGCGAAGTTTCCTAAAAAATATTTGGGTTGACAGGCAAGATGCAGCTGTGGTCAAGCAAGCCAAAGCTTCATCACAGCCGGAACGTGACACAAGGAAATATACCGTGAAGAATGCCTAAAGAAGCGATTGTTACCATTTATACGCAGCCATGACGCACCCTCGCTATTCTGGCCTGATTTGGCAGTTTGCCAGTTTGCCAGTACGCCAAAGATGTTTTGGAATGGTATAAAGCGAATGGAGTCCATGTTGTACCGAAAGAGGCGAATCAACCTAACTGCCCGGAGTTGCGACCTATGCAGCGGTATTGGGCTATCGTGAAGAAATGAAGTCTCTCAATATGAACAACAAGATACAACTATAGAAAAAATTTCGAAAATCTTGGACAAAGGCAGCTAAATCGATAGCAGAGAAGTCTGCACAGACCCTAATGGCTAGAGTAAACTCAAAAGTTCGTAGTTTCTTCATGCAGCCTAATTAAGTAATTGTAATTAGTTACTTAATGATACGATGACTAATAATACACAGTTAAATAAATAAAAAAAAAGCATCTTGGATTGAACTAACAACAAATTTGGTTTATTCTAAATTTAATCTGTCCAGATTTTGTCGCGAACAAGCCTTAATTACATTTGATCTGGCAATCTTGGGCGGTCAATTTTGTTTATGATCATGCTCATGATTTTCGTTCAAAAAACATATGCTTCATAAATGATAAGAAACATTCGTATTGCTTGTCTTCTCACAGAATGCCATTATTGCACCTTAGTCATACCATGTTCGAAATGAATTTCGTTCGGACCAGCTAATCACTGTTGCTACTGAGGAGGGCCATATAAATGAAAAAGCGCCTCACGCTTCGAGTGAAAAGCTGCAATTTAAACTTTATTAATCACATTGATCAATAGCCTAGTGAGATCAACCACGGATTCAGTAGCAGCTCTTCCCTATAGGACGGGACCATTTCCTAAATCAGAAAAAAAAAGTTGCAAATCGATAAAACAGATTTGTCAAACATTTTTTAAAACAAAATGTCCGTAGTTCGTTTTTTTGTGTTCGTACATTTCACGAATGTTCTTTTTAATAATCTAAATGCTTTGTTCTTTCGACATGTGGTAATAAATTTCGTTGCAGAAAACAACGAAAAAGATTGGTGAGTCAATGTTCAATTTCGATATATGAACTAAAGAGCAACCCTACCTAAACCTTATGTCGTTAGAAAACGTGATTGAAAACGGACGGCGCCACTGTATCATTCCACAGTACAAATATTCGGAACCGGCGGAATAACTTACCTGGAAAGAGAATGAGAAGAAAATAAGAACAAATTAATAACAATATTCTTGGTTAATTAGAGTAATGCTCAAGTGAGGATTTGCGGGGGAGTGGTTGGGTGAACAGTAATGAAACTTTATGATATAGCAAGGTTAACCACCCGCTGCAGCAACAACAACAGCCAAAGGGTCGACGACGAAGACTGCTGCTGCTGAAGGATTTACGACATTGCGGGTTTACGAAGCGAACGAATGGGCGTTTTTTGCTGCTTTTGGCGATGAAACAGTATACTCAGATTCATTTTTTTTTGCTGCGGTAGCAACAAACATTACAAAATTGTGTTTGTGTGTATTTGAACGGAATCATATTTCGCGAAATCGGTTCGGTGATTTCCGTTAAAGTTGGAAACTGTGTATGGGCGAATGGCGGTTTGGGTGGATTGTTGAGTAAATATAAAATTGAGGGAAAACGAAAAAAAGCTCTCCAGTTAATGCTGATGGGAAACTCACTCTTCCATGTGAAAAGAGAACTCTGTTGGGTGGTAAACACAACATTGTTGATTTTGCACTGAAACTTATGTTTTGAACAGAAAAAAAAAACGAAGATGAAAAGAAGCTTGCTATGATAAATACACGTGTCGAAACGGGCAAATTCAATATGAAACACTTACCCAGAAAGTGTTGGCATGATATGAAGCCACAATAGGAAAGCAATCCGGAGAAAACAACAACATATGGAAATCAATAAAAGTAGCCATAAAATTCATATCCACATGCATATTGGATGAGTATGCCGAGCAAATCTGACAACATGCAAGCTCTATCGTAAACATTTTGTCATCAAAATAAGTTATCCATTGGCTTCCGTTGTTGCTGAACACAAAAGTATACGCAACAACATATGAATATGATGTTTTTGGGGAAAGTCTGATGGGACTGTCCGCCACATTCCAATCCACCCCAGCACAGGGAACCTTAAGGAGTGCATGAAATCTTACCGGTACATGTGTTTGTGTACGTATGGGTGAATGCAGCAATATATTTCGTCTCTTTCTTCAAGGGGTGTTTTTTTATTTACGATGGTTGTATCGTCGATGTTGTTTGACATAAATGGAACTGTAAAAAATGTCGCTGCATACTCCTGCCATGGATTCAGGTTCATCTAAAACGGTAGAGGTGTTTACCGTTTTGCCTGGTAACACATCTCGGTAGACGAAATGAGAGGATTATGATGAGCTACCGGTGTCGTATTTTATAATGGTTTTTGTTTTGAATTTTCGATTGGGTTTGGGGTGGGAAATGGTGAACAGTCATAAACCAAGGAGAGGAATCAAAAGGTAAAAATGGGTTATAATACGTGAGATGAGGCCATGAGTTTATGTCCAAATATCATAATGTTACAGCATGAACAAATGTCATGAAACGACATTTAAATTCGAATAACATGTCTTCGATTCCCGTCCTACAGAGGAAGAAACATTCAATAACATGTCGATCACAGTTGCATTCAAAACCAGCCTACCTCGAGTCGTTACAGCAAAGAGTCTCGGTTCGGTGGCATTCATGAATCACGTAATGCGGAAAATCTTAGTTTTCGACTGTTCCCGGTTCAGACTCAACCTTAATTTCTTTACTATATGTAATTCTACTTGGATCCCTTTTCTGCTAACATTTCATCGCAAGCTTAAACTGCCACAATAGCCATAACAATATCTCAACAAGATTGATGTTTTAGTTCACTTGAAACTGCTAGATGTTTAGAGAATTCGATATTTGAATCTTCTTCAACATTTTCTTGGAACTTTTGATTAATTTCCAAGGAAGCTTAATCGTGTGATCGATGTTATCCAAATCGTCGATAGTTTTTAGTGAACAATGAATGCACTGTTGACATCCACAGACTGCCACAAATGTAGATTTCAAATAAGTCAATTTTCCCTGCATAATCGTTGCGGAATTTATGAACACAACCCGTGCAAATTGTATGTTCACTTTTGCCAACCACATCCAATGCCTTGTCTAGGCAGACCGAACAAAGCACGTTGTTCACGTTCATATTTCGCTTATCTTTCAAAACATTGAGACCTGTGTGGCTCCTTCCCCCGTGAGCATGCTGAGAAGGCACACACAAGTTTGAAAACCGATCATTGTAAAACTTCCTTCGGCACAAGCGACCGGGCGACCGGCGACGACAGCGTCTGAAAAACCTGTCATCAGAACCATCAATGCTTCCAAAATGGTGAAAGCATACAGTAAATGAAAAAAAGTCATTCTCATCAACGGTGTCACTTTACCATACATCCACGTGACGGGGTGTTGAACGCACCAGTCTGAAAGAGACATTTTACGCTGATGCAAGCGTCTCAACAAGCTAATAATAACAATTCATCTATGCGGCAGCGGTAGCGGTGATTCCCACTCTTCCTCCATCTTCAATCGAATTGACTTAGTCCTCGAGTCTGAATGGATGGAACGATGAAACGCTTGGGAACAATTGGACGTGTGTCTTTGTCTTAGATGCCCTTTTCGGGACGAGTTATGCTTATGATTGTTGGTCTGCTGCCATTTTGACATCATCAGAGAGTGATGATCCGGTTACGGATCTTGCTCGAGTTTGTAGAGATTTGCTACGGGTTGCTAACAAGGATATAAATATCCTTGATTATTTTCCAGTGTCATTGTGTTGCGTGGGTATTCGGATAGGTTGATCTCCGAAAATTTCCGATGGTTTCAACAATGGATCCATTGAGCTTGAAGCAGGATTTTACTTTATTGTGTTCATTCGTCAGTGTGAAAATGCCTTTTGAAATACCCATTATGTGTGAGCATTAGAAAATTCAAAGAGCACGGGCTTCTTACTGACCTTATTTATTGGCACGATGAAATCGCTGAGGTGACCATTAGCTTTAATGATAAAACTAATGAAATGTCTTAACATTAATACGTAGTTTTTCAAGATTATCGCTAGTGAGCAAGCTTACGTTTTGTCATAGGAGGAATTTGGTGAGATCTTTCAAATAAGAAATAAAGTTACAAAGGGTGTACGGAATCAAATTGCATCACAAGATAAGATTCGACAAACTCACCCATTCAAACGATCGTATTCAAACTTTCAGAGAATAAAACAAAACATATTGTTTGACTTTCTCCATGTTGGCCTTATTCAATTTCATTACCATACCCGAATGCACGAACTTTTTTCTTTTAACACTACTCATAAGATATTATACAATGTTTGGACCAATTGTTTTTTGTGTTGAAATCCATTTTTTTTCATATCTTCCTCCGATTTCACTTCCTTAGGATGTTTTCGAAGTGCCTGCTTCAATTGGCCGCAGTTCCGGTGCGTTTGGGGGATTGAGACGCTACGGCACGAAGAAATTGACCTCCTTAGCCTTGTACCACTCCAGAACATCTTTCGAGGCATTACTCTGGCCAGAAAAGCAGGAGGACCATCGTGTGACCTCAGAAGTGGAAGTAGACGCTTTTGAAAGCATTCCTTTAGGTATACCTGCCCATTGACCGCCCCAGTTTTCACGAAGGGGTGCTCCGCCTTTCACACGAGCAAATTGCTTGCCAAATCATGTTTTTTTGCGAACTTTGACATCTTCTGCTTCCTAACGTCCTTGGGAACATCAAACTTATGATGCGCAGTAGAGAACAGCAGCCCGGAAGTTGCCAGAAGTATGCTTCCATATTCATGCATAACGAGACAATGCGGTTTGGTCAACAGCGGGGTGTAACTTTTGGACTTTGTACGTGTAGTCCTTCACGTTATTTCGCATCTTGCACGAAAGTTTTGCTTAAATACAGTATTTTCGCCACATCTCGAAATGAACTATTTGGATTCCTCTTGAAAGTTTTTTTCACTATCCGCTTGCGATCCTTTACATTATGCAAAGATCCATTTTTGTATACTTTTTCTTCTGACCAATAGTTAAACGTTATTTGAACCGATTTCCAAGCACGAGTTACCGTAGATTGTACCATTTCCAGCTTCCAGCTGATAACACGATTTTTTGCGCCTCTGCTGTTCTTCCGACTCCATCTTCGCAACCATTACCTGGCTTCTAATATAACTAATACAGTGTAAACAATACACATTGAACTAGCTTCAGGATTGATGAGGAGAGCAGTATGGTTTCTGTCAACTCCTCA